>SJYA01001106.1:4227-24589 GCA_006410615.1 Neotragus moschatus
CCCCCCCCCCCCCAGCTGGCTGGGTTGGAGGGAGAGAGGCTGGCAGGCAGGAAGGCTGGAATGGAGTGGGGGCATAATTTGGGCTGGCGAATGGCCACAGGTGGGACAAGAGAGTCACAGTTGGGACAGGAGAGAGTCGCAGTTTGGGCAAAGGTCAGAGTGTGGCCAGCTTGGGTAAGCAGGGACAGTAGGAGACAGGACAGGCCAGGAAAGGCATCGTATGGACTGCTCAGATGTGAGGGTCCCCATCTGGCCAGGTTGCGGCATAGCTTGCTCAGGGGTGGGATGGACTGCTCAAAGATCAGGGTTGGGTGGGGGGGACTCTGAGCCCACAGTGCCGGACCTCTGTGAATTGCTGATGAATGAATGCGTGAGGGACCAGGAACAAGTGCCCAGCCGGACACCGGTCAGGTGGATGGCAGGGCTGGGGCATTCACCCCGGTGGCCCCCTGCTGCCCAGTTCCACTGCTAGCAGAGTCTGCCGATTTCGCTCTTGCTGCACCCCCGCTTGCAGCAGTTGCTGGATAGGCCAGCCAGGACATCGCGTCTGTCCCGCAGAGACCCTGGGGTTCCCTGCCAGCCCTGTCCGGCCCCGTAGAAGGCCTGAGGGGACTTGGTCAGGGCCAGCCACTTGCTGGAGGCCACTGCTTCATCCAGCTCACTCTCTGAGTCAGTGTCCACCTCTGGGAAGGCATCTTCTGCAAAAGATGAGAAGAGTTAGTGCTCGGGACTGTGTCACACCCAGAGTCCCAGCTCCGGGCTGGCATCGTGAGTATAGACTTTGATTCTGCTCAGACGTGGGTTCCTTGTTTGATGAGCAGCTTAACCCCACTGAGCTTGACTTTTCTTCTGTCATAGGTTTTGCCCTGCGTGCTAAGTCATTTCCGTTGTGTCGACTCTTTTCAACCTTATAAGACCTTAGCCCACCAGGCTCCTCAGTCCATGGAGTTCCCCAGGCAAGAATACTGGAATGGGTTACCATGCCCTCCTCCAGGGGACATTCATGACCCAGGGATGGAACCCGCATCTTGTCAGGCAGGTTTGGGTAACACTAGCGCCACCTGGGAAGCCCAGCTTTCCCCCTCCTACACGTGTCTGGGAGCTGAACTGACTGAGCCCTAGTCCAGTTATCATCCTTGAGCTTCAGTTTCCTTACCTGCAAAGTGGGGATAATAATAACTTCTGGGCCTTCCCTGGCAGTCCAGTGGTTAAGACTTTGCCTTCCAATGCAGGGAATGCAGGTTTGATCCCTGGTCGGAAAGCTAAGATCCCACATGCTTCTTGAAACAGAAGCAGTATTGTAACAAATTCAATAAAGACTTTAAAAATGGTCTACATCAAACAATTTTAGAAAGCTTCTACCTTGTAGAGTTTTAGACAGAGTAGATGACTTAACTAATATGCATTAAGAAAAAAACTTAAAATAGCATCTGATATACAGGAAGCACTCAGTTTTGCCCTAATCAGTTTAGACTCAATTTTGCCACTTAACAAATGTGCAAGACACAGGAGCTGTGCCTCCTATTTGTAGATAAAGCTGATCAGGGAAGAAAAGCAACTTGATAGAGGGTCACCTGCTGCTGCTGCTGCTGCTGCTAAGTTGCTTCAGTCGTGTCCGACTCCGTGCAACCCCATAGATGGAGGGTCACCTATTAGGTGGTAAATCTAGCCTTGTCCTCACCACACTCCTCTTACTCCCTTCCCTGAGGCTTGGAAAACACTTTAGTTTTGGCTTCTGAATGGCACTGACCAGGGTTGGGCAAACAGCAGCCTTGCGTAACACAGGGCTCACACATAGCAAGTGTCCCAGACTTCTAGCTGGTTCAAATGGCTTGCCGCCCACCCCGCCCCCATCTCAGCTCTGCAGCTCTGCCAATCGGCTCCCGCAGCCTTGGCACAGCTTCAAGGGCCTGGCCCATCTCCCCAGCAGCATGTGGTAAAGGAGGGACCTTCCTGTCCCACCTCCGTCTCTGGTTTCTGGGACCCACCTCGTGTCCCATCAATCCCGTGGCCACACACACTACCTCCCCAGCCTTACCCACAGCGTCATGGGCACGTCTCCACCGGGAGCCCCCACAGGTGAAGATGACCGCTCGGATGAATTCACGGCCGCAAAGTTTCACTCCGTAGGGTGTTGCCCGGGCCTCGGTCCTCGGCAACAGCTCCCCAGCCAGCACCCCCAGGGCCAGCAGCAGCAGGACCAGGTGTCTGACCATGCTGGACTGGGCTGCCTGAGAGGCGAGAATGGGCACAGCAAGGCAGCTTCCTGGTGATTGGTGCTTCTACCTCCTCCTGGCCTCTCATTTATACATCTTAGCTTCCCCCTCCTGTCCTGTAGGACCTGAGCGACCTCCTTTATCTCCATCAGCAGAGGGGAAGCGGGCATGCCCCCCCAACCCTGATCTTTCCTGTTTCCTGGACCAAGCGATAACCTTTAGAAGGAATAGGGTGACGTGGCCCAGCTGTCATCATCGGCTGTCATCTTCAGCAGAGAGAGGTGAGAAGGCCTCCGCTCAGCAGAGACCAGTGAGGGAATCAATTCTTAGGTCGGTTGATAAGAAGTCCGGGGTCCCCAAGGAAGAGAAAGGGGTCTGGAGTTTTTAAAGGTGAGATAGGGGTCTGGAGTTCTCAAGGAGGAGAGAAAGACAAACGTTTTTTTCTTTAAGCCCTGAGCTGCTGCTGCTGCTAAGTTGTGAACTGAACTGCCGCTTCAGTTGTGTCTGACTCTGTGCGACCCCATAGAAGGCAGCCCACCAGCTCCTCTGTCCCTGAGATTCTCCAGGCAAGAACACTGGAGTGGGTTGCCATTTCCTGAGCTGATGATTGCACAACAAAACAATTCATCTTGCTCAAGGATATGTTTTTCCTTTAATTCTGTACCAATGACTATATAACAACAATGTATCCTGCTTGAGGACATGTTTCTCCTTCTTGAGAACCTTCTGACTAATCCTATCATTTTATAAAATGTATATTGTGGGAGTGGGTCTGGTAAGACCTTTGCAACCTTGAGACATTCTTTTGATTTATTGTTAATAACCAACTGAAAAGTATATAGTTCCCTTGCCTAAGGAGCTAGTGAGTGGGGCAGTCTCTGTTCCCCTTCTGATGTCTGTGTCAGAAGCTTTCTCTGTCTCTTTTTCATTTTAATAAAACTCTGCTATGCAACAGCTCTTAGTGACAAAGCTGGTACCTGGTCCCGAAACTAAATCTTCGGAGATCATGAATCCGACACCGTTCACCATAAGCTATCAGCAGCTATCCAGACCCCCACCAGACCGGGAGGGAGGGCACGAACAGCCCCTCATTACCATCCTACTGCTAGGGTCCTGGGCCTCTTCTGTAATAACAATAGTGAGTGCTTACACTGTGTGGGTTATGGGGCCAGGCACTGCTCTAAATATTTCAGATATTGTTTAATCAATTTAATCCTCTCCATAACCTGTGATAATGGTTCTCAAAATCTGAGCCAGCCTCAGAATCTGGAGGGCTTGTTAAAATACAGATTGCTGGGCACCATTTGCAGAGCATCCGAGAGTCTGTGTGTGTGTGCGTGCTCAGTTGTGTCTGACTCTTTGCGACCCCATGGACTGTAGCCGGCCAGGTTTCTCTGTCCATGGGATTCTCCAGGCAAGAATACTGGAGTGGGTAAGGAAAGGGAATTAGAGAAGACGCGATTCGAGAAAAAAAAAAAAAAAGAGCAGCACTTTACAGGAACAGTTCAGTTCAGTTCAGTTCAGTCGCTCAGTCGTGTCCGACTCTTTGCGACCCCATGAATCGCAACACGCCAGGCCTCCCTGTCCATCACCAACTCCCAGAGTTTACTCAGACTCACGTCCATCGAGTCAGTGATGCCATCCAGCCATCTCATCCTCGGTTGTCCCCTTCTCCTCCTGCCCCCAATCCCTCCCAGCATCAGTCTTTTCCAATGAGTCAACTCTTTGCATGAGGTGGCCAAAGTACGGGAGCTTCAGCTTTAGCATCATTCCTTCCAAAGAAATCCCAGGGCCGATCTCCTTCAGAATGGACTGGTTGGATCTCCCTGCAGTCCAAGGGACTCTCAAGAGTCTTCTCCAACACCACAGTTCAAAAGTATCAATTCTTCGGCGCTCAGCTTTCTTCACAGTCCAACTCTCACATCCATACATGACTACTGGAAAAACTGTAGCCTTGACTAGACGGACCTTAGTCGGCAAAGTAATATCTCTGCTTTTGAATATGCTATGTAGGTTGCAGGAAGAGATCACCTGTAATGAGGCGAGATGGGGCAGCAGTCAGATCAGTGGGCTGCTGCACTAAATGGAGCAGAGAGTAGGTGTATATAGAAAACATGTATATGCGGAGATGCATCGTTTCGAGGGGCTCTGTTTTTCCTCATGATTATTTTTGATCAGTTAGCTTTCAGCAACTGGGGTAAGGAATTCTGAGACCGGCCGGAGACTGTGATCAGCTGGGAGCTGAATGTAATCAATATTAATGTCCATTCCTTTCTTTGGGGGAGAATGTTCTTTATTCTGTACAGAATGGTGGGGAGGACCTGGAGGGAAGTTTTAACTCCAGACTATTTTGAGCTGTCTAGCTTTCCTTCAGAGTGGGTTGCCATTTCCTCCTTCAAGGGGTCTTCCCAAACCAAGGAATCAAACTCACATGTCCTGCCTGTCCTGTGTTGGCAGGTGGGTTATTTACCACTGAGCCACTTGGGAAGCCCCATTGAGAATCTGCGTTGGCAACACATTTCTGGCCCATGCAGATGCTGCTGGTCCAGAAACTACACTTTTAAAAAAAAGTTTATTTATTTGGCTGCCCTGGGTCTTAGCTGCAGCATGCAGGATCTTCTTACTAATAGTTGTGGCCTCTGAACTCTTAATTGTGAATATGGGATCTAGTTCCCCGACCAGAGATTGAACCTGGGGCCGCTGCCTTGTGAGTGTGGACTTTTATCCCCTGGACCACCAGGGAAGTCTCCAGAAACCACACTTTGGAGAACCACTGGACTATGAGATCAGGACTAAGACTGTCTCCACGTTACAGATGAGGAAACAACAGTGACATAAGGTGTCCAAGGTTAGCTAGTAGGTGAAAGTGGAGACTGAAGCTTAAACAGAGCCTCTGGTTCCAGAGCCCACGCTCTCTAAAAGGAAAAAAAAGTTTTTAAAGTCTTTATTGGAGTATAGCTGATTTACAATGTTGTGTTAGTTTCAGGTGTACAACAAAGTGAATCAGTTATACACATACATATATCCACTGCTTTTTTTGGATTCTTTCCTTATATAGGTCACTACGGAGCATTGAGTAGAGTTCCCTGTGCTATGTAGCAGGTTCTTATTAGTTATCTCTTTTATTTAGGGTAGTATGTTTATGTCAATCCCAACCTCCTGGTTTCTCTCTCCCTCCAGGGAAAATTTTAAAATAATTTTTAAAAAATAATGGGGACAGAGTTTCAGTTTCACAGGATGACGAGTTCTGAAGATGGATGGTGGTGATGGTTACTCAGCCATGTGAATGAACTGTTCACTGAACTGGACACTTAAATGGTTACTATGATACATTTCATGTTATGTGTAGGTTACCACGATTTTAAAAATAATTTTTATATGTTTAACTAATATCATACATGGCTTCCGTGGTGGCTCAGAAGGTACAGAATCTGCCTGCAACGCAGGAGACCCAGATTTGAACCATGGGTCAGGAAGATACCCTGGAGAAGGGAAAGGCTACCCACTCCATTCAGAGACGAACTGTCCTGTGCAGGCCAATGCTTAGCAGTGGGCTCCCCAGATGCAAAGGAACTTACTTACAAAATGGAAATAGACACACAGAAATAGAAGACAAACTTATGGTCACCCAAGGAGTAGGGGAGAGATAAATTAGGAGGTTGGGGTTAATATATACAGCCCGAATGCATGAGTGCTAAAGTCACTTCAGTCATGTCCGACTCTTTGCAACCCCATGGACTGTGGCCTGCCAGGCTCCTCAGTCCATGGGATTCTCTAGGCAGGAATACTGGAGAAGGTCGCCATGCCCTCCTCCAGGGGAACATATATACACTAATGTACGTAAAATAGATAACCAACAAGGACTTGCTATATATAGGGAACTATGCTCAATATTTTGTAATAACCTACAAGGGAAAAGAATCTGAAAAATAATGTATATATATTATACAGGCTTCCCTGCTGGCTTAGATGGTAAAGAATCCGCTTCCAGTGCCAGAGATCTGGGTTCGATCCTGGGTGAGGAAGATTCCCGGAACGAGAGCATGGCAACCCACTCCAGTGTTCTTGCCTGGAGAATCCCCATGGACAGAGGAGCCTGGCAGGCTACAGTCCAAGGGGTTGCAAAGAGTCAGACATGACTGAAGTGACTTTAGCACTCATGCATTCGGGCTGTATATATTAACCCCAACCTCCTAATTTATGACATGACTGAGCGACTAAGCACAGCACACATATGTATATGCATGTGTGTATATATGTATGTACCCCTGAAACTAACACAACACTGTATATCAACTATAGTTCAATTGTTAAAAATATAAACAAACAACAAGGAAAAAAAAAAGGAAAAAACAACTCAAGGGCCTCTCCAGAAATAAAAAGGTCCTGATTTGTAGCAGTTACAGGTTTCTGGCCAATTTCAAGCTACCAACATGATGTTAGTGTGATATAGCCAATTTCCTGAAAAGTTATTAATCAGTTCTCATGAGTCAGTATAAACCGGCTCTAGGACACCACCAAAATATGAAAAAAAAAAATCTCAATTTATGCAATTAAAAAAATAATAGTGATTCAAAGACTTTCCTGGTGGTCCAGTGGCTAGAACTCCGGCCTCCAGATACAGAGGGCCTGGGTTTGATCCCTGGTCAGGGAAATAGATCCCAGCTGTTGCAACTGAGAGGTCGCATGCTGAAACTGAAAGATTCCGCATGCTGTGACTAAGACCTTGCACAACCAAATAAATGAATATATTATTTTCAGTCATGATTTTTTAACACTCGTGTCATCATTACCCAGATCAGGAGGACAGTGCCGGCTCCACTGATGTTCCCCCCCAACCCCCATCACAGGTGCTTCTCCCATGCCCAGGTAACCATCACCCTGACTTCAGCTGTCATCATTTCTCTGCTTTTCATTTGTTTGGTTTTCCCCTGGCTGCTGGCTTGTGGAATCTTCAATCCCCAACCAGGGACTGAACCCAGACCCTTGACCATGAGAGTACTAACCACTGGCCTGCCAGGGAATTCCGTGCTTTTCATTAGTTTATTTTTTATTTTATTTTTGGCTGTGCTGACTCTTCGTTGCTGCTCTTGGGCTTTCTCTAGTTGCAGCAAGTGGGGGTTACTCTCTAGTTGCAGTACATGGCTTCTCATTGTGGTAGCTTTTCTTGTTGCAAAACAACAGCTCGGTAGTTGTAGCCCATGGGCTTAGTTGCCCCTCAGCATGTAGAATCTTCCAGGACGAGGGATCTAACCTGTGTCCCCTACATTGGCAGGAGGATCTTTAACCGCTGGACCACAGGGAAGTCCGGGTTTTCATTAGTTTTTACACCAACAGGGCATCTCTGAAAAAAGATAACTGAATCTCTGAATCAAAACTGAATCTGTTTCTTTTTTTTCCCTTTTTTCCTCCTCCATTCCAGCAAGTTGCACTTTCTATCAGAGTGTGATATACATACAGAAAAGTGCCCAGACCATCAGTGGATATCAGAAGGATTTTCACAAACAGAACACACTTCTGCATCCATTACTCAGGTCCCAAAACAGAACATTCCCAGTCTTCACCCAGAGTGAGGGAGTTAAGCTCCACTGTCTCAAGGAGGAGTATGGTAGAATTTGTGGACATATGTTAAACAGAGGATGAGGTGGTTAGATAGCATCACTGACTCAATGAACATGAATTCGAACACACTCTGGGAGATGATGGACAGCAGAGCCTGGAGTGCTGCACTCCGTGGGGTCACAAGGAGTCAGACATGACTTAGTGACTGAACATCTACAATGTCAAAAACCATACGAGCCAAGAAATACTTTGAGTGAGACGCTTTGAGGTGATGCAGAGATCCTGTTTCCCATTCCATCCACAGAGTTTAGCTTTCGTTGGTGGACTGTGTGTGCAGAAATTATTACTCTGCTATTTGTTTATTAGTAAGTTTCCATTTACCTCTCTCCTTCTGCATGTCTTATTATTTATTCTTTGGAATTCTTCTGTAAGGAAGAGCTGATCCATCTCCGTTTGTTTACTTGTGCCATCATTTATTCATACCAGTATGGACCCATGAAGAGTTTTTTATTCTTTGGGTGAAAATCAAATACTATAATTGTTTATTTCTCCACCCAAATTGTTCCAGCTTTGGCCACGGGGAGCTCTTTCAGTTGGCCCCTGCTCTGAGCATTTTCTCTCAGGCACTGCTCTTTTGACATGATTCCATATTTCTTTTTGAGTACTTCCTTACTTTCTGGCATCACACGATGTTCCAGGCTCATCTTACATTTTCCCTGCCCCAGGCCTAGAATCAGCCATTTCCCCAAAGATTTAGGAATTCTTTTCCTGGGTTTCCTTTACTGGAGAGTGGTGGCAAGATTGAGAAGTCAAGATCGGGATGTTGAGTCTGCTTGTGGTTCCTGGGGGTAGAGGTTGACGTTGCTACTTCTGGGCCCTTTCAGCTGATAGCATTGCCTTAAAAAAAGAGAAATATTGGACTTCCTAGGTGGTCTAGTGGTTAAGAATTCATCTGCCAGTGCAGGGGCCACAGATTTAATTCCCGGTCCTGGAAGACTGCACATGCCATGGGACAACTAAATCCGTGTGCCACAGCTACTGAGCCTGTGCTCCAGAGCCCGGGAGCTCCAACTACTGAAGCCCACATGCCCTAGAGCCTGCAGTGAGGGAAGTTCACACACAGAATCTAGAAAGTAGCCCCCCGCTCGTCACAGCTCGACAAAGCCCACACAGCAGTGAGGACCCAGCGGAGCCAAAAATAAATAAGCATTGAGGTACAATTCCTATGAAATAAAATGGACAACCTTTCACAAAAAATATTTATTTGGCTGCACTGAGTCTTAGCTGGAGCATTCGAGATCGTTGATCTTTGTCACGGCATCTGGGGTCTTTAGTTGCCACACGTGGTGTCTAGTTTCCAAACCAGGGATTGAACCCGGGCCCCCTGAAGTGGGAGCGTGGAGTCTTAGCCACTGGACCACTAGGGAAGTCCCCACATTGACTATTTTAATGTTACATGTACACACATGTTCAGAGTCTCACAGGTCACAACAGCCAAAGAGTGAAAACAACCCCGATTCCCATCAAGAGATGAATGGATAAACAAAATGCGGTCCATCCCAAACAATGGAAATTCACACAGTCATAAGAAGGAAGGAAGCAATGACCCATACCACCATGTGGGTGAACCCTGAGAACGTAATGCTGAGTGAAAGACAGATATCAGGGTCGCATCATGTATGACCCCCTGGATAGAAAATCTCCAGAAGAAGCACACCCACAGAGGCAGGAGGCAGACTGTGGTTGCCAAGGGTTGGGAGGAGGCAGGAATCGAGAGTGATTGTTACCAGGTATATCTTAGGATGATGAAACCATNGACAGATATCAGGGTCGCATCATGTATGACCCCCTGGATAGAAAATCTCCAGAAGAAGCACACCCACAGAGGCAGGAGGCAGACTGTGGTTGCCAAGGGTTGGGAGGAGGCAGGAATCGAGAGTGATTGTTACCAGGTATATCTTAGGATGATGAAACCATTTTGGAACTAGACAGAGGTGATGGTTTCACAACATTAGGATTCTACTAAACACCACTGAATTGTTCCCTTTAACACTGTTAATTTTATATTGTGGCAGTTTCACCTCAATTTATTTATTTTTAATTTCACCTCTATTTTAAAAAAATCATCCGTAAGGGCTCTGGTGATGGGCAGAGTTGAGTTCGAATCCCATCTCTGCCTAGGTCCTGCTGAGTGACCTTTGACAAGTCACTTAACCTCTCTGGGCCTCAGTTTCCTCATCGGCAGAGGAAGATTCAATGAATGCGTCAAATTCTTGTAAAAGTCTGTTGCACGCAGTAAGTGCTGCTTAGTTAAATGTTATTTCTACTTAACACATCCCCTTTGGGTTCTAACTTTATTCCTTTGTCCTTTCTTCATGACAAACTCTTGGCCTCAGTTGCCCCCAAAGCTAAGGGCAACACTCCAGAAGGCAGGAGTCGTAGCTGACTGTACTGCTTCCAAAGGCCTGATGAATAATCCTCACCCCTCCTCTGGCTCTTCTTTTCCCAGCTACTCTCCAGGGCCACACCCTTCTGCCCTTTTCTCCACATCCCTGATCTTGGCCCAGGGGTTGCTGATGAACAAACACACCAGAAAATATTTGCTCGCTGACTGTTTGCCTTTAATGGACTGTCCCAAGACCAGAAGCCTCTTTTTGTGCCTCACAGAGGATCAGAATTTTGAGCCCAGCAGAGCTGGGTTCAGATCCCTCCCATGAGCAAGGCACGGCGCCTCTCTGAGTTCACTGGGAAGATGGACCTAATAAGCGTATGTTACTTTATGGGGCTGTTTGAGGACTTGGGTGAGGTGATGTAAGTGCTTACCACTGGGCATAGCAACCAGTAAGGGAAGCAGGTTGAATGCTGAACTGCAGAAAGATATATCCACGTCCTAGCTCCCAGGACCTGTGAACATGATCTTTTTTGGAAAAAAAGGCGTCTTTTTAAAAGTATTATTTGTTTGGCTGTACAGGTTGCTGTACGTGCGTGCATGCTAAGTCAGTCGTAGCATGCCAGGCTTCTCTGTCCATAGAATTCTCCAGGCAAGAACACTGGAATGGGTTGCCATGCCCTCCTGCAGGGGATCTTCCTGACCCAGGGATCGAACTCTCACCTCTTTGTTGTTGTTGTTCAATCGGTCAGTTGTGTCTAACTCTGTGACACCATGAATTGCAGCACATCAGGCTTCCCAGTCCTTCACTATCTCCCAGAATTTGCTCAGACTCCTGTCCTTTGAGTCGGTGATGCCATCCAACCAACTCATCCTTTGCTGCCCCTTCCCTTCTTGCCTTCAATCTTTCCGAGCACCAGGGTCTTTACCCATGAGTCAGCTCCTTCCATTAGGTGGCCAAAGTATTGTAGCTTCAGTTTCAGCATCAGTCCTTCCAATGAATATTCAGGACTGATTTCCTTTAGGATTGACTGGTTTGATCTCCTCTTCAACACCACAGTTTGAAAGCATCAATTCTTTGGTGCTCAGCGTTCTTTATGGTCCAACTCTCACATCCATACATAACTANTTTCAGCATCAGTCCTTCCAATGAATATTCAGGACTGATTTCCTTTAGGATTGACTGGTTTGATCTCCTCTTCAACACCACAGTTTGAAAGCATCAATTCTTTGGTGCTCAGCGTTCTTTATGGTCCAACTCTCACATCCATACATAACTACTGGAAAAACAATAGCTTTGACTACACTGACCTTTGTTGGCAAAGTGATGTATCTGCTTTTTAACACGCTGTCTAGGTTTGTCACAGTTTTATGTCTCCTGAATTGGCAGGCGGGCTCTTTACCACTATCGCCACCTGGGAAGCCCAGTTGCATTACACAAGACCTTCAGTCTTCTTGCAGCACTCAGGATCTTCAGCTGCAGCATTTGAACTCTTAGCTGTGGCTTGTGGAATCTGGTTCCCTGATCAGGGATGGAACCGGTGCTCCCTGCATTGGGAGCTCAGAGTCTTAGCCACTGGGGGAAGTCCCAGGAAAAAAAGGGTCTTTACAGATGTAAAGGACTTTGAAATGACATCATCCTGGATTATCTGGGTGGCCCTAAATCTGACACAGACAGAAGAGATTAGGCCAAGTAGAGCTAGAGGGAGAGATCCAGAGATCGGAGTGATGTAGTCAAAAGAGGCCCAAGTCATGCCAGGAGCCACAGAAGCTGGAAGAGACAAGGAAAGATCCTCCCTAGGCCCTTTGGGCTTCCCTGATGGCTTATCGGTAAAGAACTCACCTGCCAGTGCAGGAAACCCAGGTTCAACCCGTGAGTTGGGAAGATCCCCTGGAGAAGGACATGGCAACCCACTCCAATATTTTTGCCTGCGAAATCCCTGAAAGAGTCAGACACAACTCAGTGACTAAAACGGCAAACAAAAGAGGCTTTGGAGAGAGCCATGGCTCTGCTGACACCTTGCTGATTTTGAACTTCTGGCCTCCAGAGCTGTGAGGGGATAAATCTGCATTGTTGGAGGCATCTGGTTCTGATGAACGGTTACAGACGCCAAAGGATACAGAAGAATTTCAGAAGGTCATCTGCTAGCAATCTCACTGTAGGCTTCCCTGGGGGCTCAGCAGTCAAGAATCTGCCTGCGATGTGGGAGACCCAGGAGATGCGGGTTTGATCCCTGGGTTGGGAAGATCCGCTGGAGTAGGAAAGGGCAACCCATTCCAGGATTCTTGCCTGGGAAATCCCAAGAACAGAGGAGGCTGGTGGGCTGTGGTGTGTGGGGTAGCAAAAGAGTCGGACACAACTGAGAGATTGAGCATGCTCCCACCAATATCATTACTCTTACCATCATCATCATTATCATGGTCTGCATAAAAATGCACTCAAATCTTTCCAGTCCTGGGGACTCCTCTAGTGGTCTGGTGGCTAAGACTCCACACTTCCAACGCAGGGGTCAAGGGTTCAATCCCTGGTCAGAAAACTAAGATCTCACATGCCATGCGGATGGGAAGTAAAAAATAAATTAATAAAGTAAAACAGGGAGTTCCCTGGCGGTCCAGTGGATAAGATTTAGCCTTCCAAAGCAGTGGATACCTGATCAGGGAGATAGTGAAAGACAGGGAAGCCTGCTGTGCTGCTGTCCAGGGCTCACAGGGTCGAACACGACTGAGTCACTGAACAACAGGGAGCTAACACCCCATGTGCCTCGTGGCCGAAAAAAATTAAAAAAAAAAAAAAAAGAAAACTATTGTAACAAATTCAATAAAGATTTTAAAAAAATAAATAAAATCTGACCAATCCTAAATAGAACCATTCTCCAGATTTGTAAACTAATTTTATTTTTGAACAGTTAACACATTCTCATGCTTCAAGAAACAAAGAGTCTAAGGTTATGTTGCAGGATCTTCCTCTCAAGTCTTAGTTACCCTCCATTCCCCGACAGGTAACTACTGCTCTTGATTTCCTGAATATCTTTCCAGAATTTCTGGGCACATATAAAAAGAAATCCAAATTTGAGTGCTTATCTCCCCACCCACTCACATACACCTGCTTTTATTTATTTACTTGGTTGCTCCAGGTCTTAGTAGAGGCACTCAGAATCTTTGATCTTTGTTGGAAAGTGGGGTCTTTAGTTGCAGCAGGCACGTGGAATCCAGTTCCTCGACCAGGAAGGGAACCCAGGCTATTTGCATTGGAAACGCAGAGTCTTAGCCACAGGACCACCAGGGAAGTCCCTCCCACACACTTGCTTTTATGTTAAAAGTAGCATTAAAAAGTTTCTTTTTATTGTGGTTATATATATATATATAAACATAAAAATTTACCATTTTAGCCATTTTAAAGTATACAGTTCAGCGACATTAAGTACATTTACATTGTCATGTAACTATCACCGTCATCCAGCTCCAGGACTTTTTCACTTTCCCCAGCTGACACTCTGTACCCGATTAAACAGCGATTCCCTGCCCCACCTCCCGGCTTCTGGTCACCACCATTCTACCTCTTGTCTCTCTGAATTCACTTATTCTAGGTACTTTACAAATTAAAGCCAAACAGTATTTGCCCTTTTGTGTGTAGCTTCCTAGGTTTAGCATAATAGTTCAAGGTTCGTCCCTGGGGTAGAATGTGTCAGAATTTCAGTTGAAGGTAGTAGGTTTTACATATTCTTTGACACCTTCTTCCTCCCCCACCTCCCCCTACACTTAACAACAAATGCTGACCATCTCTCCTTTCCAAAGCTGTCTTTATGCACATGTCATTTTCTGTAACCACAAAATATTCTGCCGCTTTGACACCCCATAGTTAATTTCACGGCTAGAGACAAACATATTTTCATCCGTTTGTTCTTAGGTTAACACTGCAGTGAAGACTCTTTATACAAACATCATTTCACACAGACGCGAGTGTAGCTATAGATAAATTCCGCAAAGTGAGATTTCTGGCTCGAAGATTACGTGCATTTGTAATTGTCACAGATATTACCAAATATCCCGCTTTGAGGGTTAGGTTAATTCATACTCCTTCCAGACACAGGTAAGAGTCCTGTTTCCCTTCAGCTTTACCAAAAGAGTATCATCAAACCTTGGATGTTTGCCAACAGGACCAGCAAAGAATGTTATCTCAGAACAGAGAAAATTTGCATTTCCCTTACCACAAGCGAGGCAGAACATATTTTCATAGTTCCATGTAGTTAAGAGCTATTTATAGTTTTCTTTTTCCATTCTGGTCACCTTCCTTGCCCATTATTCTTTGTTGATCTTTTCCTTCCTGATTTATAGAGGGTTTTTTTTTTTTTTTTTAATTGTTGTTGTGCTGTTCATTTAAAAATGTCTTTTTGGCTGCTCCAGATGGCTTGCAGGATCTGAGTCCCTTCTCAGGGACTGAACCTGAGCCATGACAGTGAAGGCTCAGAATCCCAACTGTCGAGGCAGTCTGAGCACAGGTTGAAAAAGAATTTCCAGACACAGAGCATTTCAGAAGGGAGTGAGCTTTCATTAAGAACAAAGAGCAGAGAAAACGTGGGCACTGCAAGCACAGGGGGCCAGCCTCCTGACAGACCAGGGAGAGTTGACAGCTTTCATGAGTTAATAGACTCAAGGCAAAGAAAATTCCTGCTGGAAGGGTGACGGCGTTAGATGACTGGTCAGGGTGCTATAGGGTGTTAACTGCAGCGGGCATCTTTGCCTAACTGATATCAGCTTGTTAGTGATATCGAGGGGCTTTTGGCAATGGTTACAAAGGGGCTCGATCAGCTTCAAAGGTGACCTCTGTTCTGGGCTCCGTTTTTATGGCCTTGGTGCAAGGCCTTGTACCTGTGGCCTTGGGGGCAGGACTGGACACTACTATACCACCTGGGAACTCCCCTAAGAGCTCTTTATATACTAAGGAAGCTTACCATATGGTTACGAAATGTGTACCAAATATTTCTTCCCAATTTGTCCTTCCTCCAAACTTTTAAGTTACTGACCGCTAACATTTATTGAGGATTTGCTGTAGGTCTGGTTTTGTCTTACATACTTTAAAGACACCATCTCCCTTTTTTCTTTCCTTTTTAAGAAATATTTATTTATTTGGCTGCATCAGGTCTTATTCACGGCACATGGGAGCTAGTTCCCTGACCAGAATTTGAACCCAGGCCCCCTGCATTGGGAATGTAAAGTCCTAGCCACTGGACCACCACATGAGTCCCCACATCATCTCTTTTCAGTCTTACTACCACTGTTTTTCATCTTTAAATACTACAACACAAAGTTCTGAAAAACAAGGACGTTTTCCTATATAAGGACATTTTCACACCTAACAAAATATTCGATCTTTCATCAGTATCATCTAACACCAGAGCAAATATCAACATTTCCCCAAATCTCTGAAATGTCTTTTTAGAGAAGCTTTAGAGCAATGATAGCCAATTGAACTTTCTCTGATAAGAATGTGTTTTCCAATACAGGAGCCATTAGTTATTAATACATTTGGCTGTTGAGTGCTTTAACTGTGTCCAGTGAGGGCTTCCCTGGTGGTCCAGTGGTTAAGAATCAGGCAGGGGACGCTGATTCAGCCCTGGGTCTGGGAAGATCCCGCATGCTGCGGGCAACTAAGCCCCTGAGCCTACGTGTCACAACTACTGAAGCCCACGTGCCATACAGCACGCTCTACAAGGGAAGCCACTGCAACAAGAAGCCCTCGCACAGCTACAGAGTAGCCCCTGCTCTCTGCAACTAGTGAACGCCCATCCACAGCAATAAAGACCCAGCACAGCAACGAAGACCCAGCACAGCCAAAAAAAAAAAATGTGTCCAGTGAGACTGAGGAACAGAATTCTTCACTGTATTTTATTTTAGTTCTTTAAGCTTTAATAGCTACTTGGAAAATTACAGGCCAATATCCCAGATGAAGTTAAATGTGAAATGTAAACAAAATATTAGCAAATCAGGGACTTTGTGGTTAAGACTCTGTGTTTCCACTGCAGGCGGCACAGGGTTTGATCCCTGCCTGGGGAACTAAGTCCCACATGCACTGTGGCACAGTCAAAAAAAAAAAAAATTAACAAATCAAACTCAATACATTAAAAGGATCACACACCATGATCAAGTGGGATTTAGTCTAAGGATGCAAGCAAGTTCAACATCTGCAAATTAATCAATTTGATATACCACATTCATAAAATGATGGGCAAAAATCATATCAAAAATCACATCAAAACAATCTTCCAATCATGATGAAAAATCAAGAACCTTGTAACCCTGCCCTTGATGGTCTACAGAAAATGCTGACTTTGTTTTTGTAACCTCACCCCCACCCCCAAACCTTGCTAACTTTGATTAAAACACTGAAACCTGGAATAAAAGATCAATAGACGCAGAAAAAAACGTCTGACAAATTTCAACATCCTTTCATGATGAAAAAAAAAAAAAAACCTCTCAACAAACTGCTACTTAGAGGAAATGCACTTAATGTAACAAAGGCCATATGTGACAAACCCACAGCTAATACATTCAACACTGAAAACTTTTCCTCTAAGATTAGGAGCAAGACAAGGGGGCCTACTCTTACTGCTTTTATTGAACATAGCACTGAAAGCCCTAGCCAGAGCAATTAAGCAGGAAAAAAGAAATAAAAGGCATTCCCTCCCTGTAAAAATAGCCACACAGGTCTAGCAACTACCATGGGAGACAGTGCAGGTTTAGAGTCTGACCTCCTCACCCAAATATATCTCAGCTGTAGACACTGTCTCCATTCCTCCCCTCCCACTTGGCCCTCAGCCTTCTGCAGTGTGACAACTGTGCCCCGGCCCCTACAAATGCCACTGAACCCAGGTCTCAGCCATCTCTGCCTCTTCCTAAACTGTCATACCTTCATCATGCAAAGCTCTCACTAGTTTTATTTCTGCCTCCTTCATCCCAGAGGGCTTCCCCTGTGGCTCAGCTGGTAACGAATCTGTCTGCAGTGTGGGAGACCTGGGTTCGATCGCTGTGTTGGGAAGATCCCCTGGAGATGGGAAAGGCTACCCACTCCAGTATTCTGGCCTGGAGAATTCCATGGACTCTATAGTCCACGGTTGCAAAGAGTCAGACACTACTGGGCAACCTTCACTTCCATTCCAGATCCCCTGTTCCTTGCCCTTTCCAAACCACNTGGGAAGATCCCCTGGAGATGGGAAAGGCTACCCACTCCAGTATTCTGGCCTGGAGAATTCCATGGACTCTATAGTCCACGGTTGCAAAGAGTCAGACACTACTGGGCAACCTTCACTTCCATTCCAGATCCCCTGTTCCTTGCCCTTTCCAAACCACTGCCAGCATCTCTAAGGCATTTGCTACATGTTCTTGAACTGGTGAAATGAAGTGGAGTGAAGTCGCTCAGTCATGTCCGACTCTTTGCAACCCCGTGGACTGTAGCCTACCAGGCTTCTCCATGCATGGGAATTCTCCAGGCAAGAATACTGGAGTGGGTTACCATTTCCTTCTCCAGGGGATCTCCCCGACCCAGGGATGGAACCCGGGTCTCGTGCATTGGAGGCAGACGCTTTAACCTCTGAGCCACCAGGGAAGCACTGTTAAATATTCTTAAATTAATAGGATGTATCAGTTTGTATGTTTCTACAGTTTATTTTGCATGTTTATACAAGTGTGTTGTAATTTGCACAGTGACACTGTGTACTAGATCTCCATCTGTATCTTTTTTCAGTGATACACTGTGGAAATTTTTTTGTTTATTTTGTTTTGTCTTTTTTTTTTAAAGCACATAGAAAGCATTTTTTTTATTAACTACTTTCCTTCAGCTTCCTCCCCACAAAAAGATGTATTTCTGCTGGGAGTGGGAGTACGGAGGGGTGGGGGATAGGTTGACACTGTTTCATGTAGATTTAGGGCATCGGCTCTTAGATCTATGTTTTTATTTTCAAAGCTCAGTCCATTTCACAGATCTTCCTTCCTTTCAGAGTCACAAGATTGTCTACGTGTGTCAAAATCCTGCTTCCAGTATGTTTCCCCAAACCTGATTAAGTGTGTGTTCCTGACACTGGGCTTCCCTGGTGACTCAGTAAAGAATCTACCTGCAATGCAGGAGACCTGGTTTTGATCCTAGGTTGGGAAGATCCCCTGGAGAAGGAAACAGCAACCTACTCCAGTATTCTTGCTTGGAGAATTCCAAGAAAGAAAAAAAAAATTAAGAGCCATCCACTAAAGTGCCAGCAATAATGAAATAAGAATCTGCCACTTGGTACATTGAAATACAAACAAGATGTCCTTCTGTTACACTGGAAATTCATGGATTGAAGAGCCTGACAGGCTAATAGTCCACGGGGTCAAAAAGAATCGGACACGACTGAGCAACTTTCACTGTTCACTGTTCCTGACATTAGACTCCACTGTATTCATGCATATCTCTGCACAGTGTTTATATATCAAATATATATATATATACACATACCTATTGTGTACATAGTTTGGAAAGTTAGAAGAACCAGCTTGCTAATCATTCACTACACCTCATGTTTAACAAGCAGAAATGCACATGCGTTTGAGATGAATTTCCAGTGTAACAGAAGGACATCTTGTTTGTATTTCAATGTACCAAGTGGCAGATTCTTATTTCATTATTGCTGGCACTTTAGTGGATGGCTCTTAATTTTTTTTCTCTCTCTCTCTGTTTGAGCAAAATTTGATGGAGACGTCTCACTCTTGCCACTTGGGTCAGATGTTGCTTTATTTTAAAATGCTGTAGTGTCTGAGTTTCAGCACCACAATTTTAGAAAGCTACTTCATTGGTTTCAGTGTTGGTTTAGTATTCTGTATCATGCAGTTCTTATTTCACCTTTCTGGTCCCCTAGGGATGGACACCTTCATTGCTTCCAACTTCCTATTTCAGTGTGCATTCTTTTTTTTTTTTTTTTTTTTACTTTACAATATTGTATTGGTTTTGCCACACATCAACATGAATCCGCCACCGGTGTACACGTGATCCCAATCCCGAACCCCCCTCCCACCTCAGTGTGCATTCTTATCTGGTGCAAAATTCTGAGCTTTCCTGGTGGCTCAGTGGTAAAGAACCCACCTGCCAATGCAGGAGACATGGGTTCAGTCCCTGGTCCAGTAAGATACCACATGCGGGAGAGCAACTAAGACTGTGCACCACAACTATTGAGCCTGTGCTCTAGAGCCCTGGAGTCACAACTGCTAAGCCCATGTGCAGCAACTTCTGAAACCCAGGTGCCCTAGAGCGTGTGCTCCGCAACAAGAGAAGTCACCGCAATGAGAAGCCTGTGCGCTACAAGAGAGTAGTAGCCCCTGCTCACCACAACTATAGAAAAAGCCTCAGAGGCAACAAAAACCCTGCAGACCCCAAAATAAAATAAAATAAAACTTGGAACAGAATTAACAAAGTTGCAGTTCTCTCAGTTTAACAGCTCTCGATACAACAGCTAGTTTAAACGAGAGACTGTTGTCTCTGCTGGCAGTCTAGCGATCCTGGGCCCTTTGGTCAGTTGCTCCACCATCCTCTAGGGCTGTCTCATCCACACTTGCCTGTGTCTGGAGACATCTTTGGGGCTTCCCAGGTGGTGCTAGTGTTAAAGAACCTATTTGCCAGTGCAGGAGATGTAAGAGACACGGGTTCGATCCCTGGATCTGGAGGATCCTCAGGAGGAGGAAATGGCAACCCACTTCAATATTCTTGCCTGGAGAATCCCATGGCCAGAGGCACTTAGTGGGCTATGGTCCAAAGGGTCGAAAAGAGTTGGACACAACTGAAGGACAGAAATGGTATGGACCTTACAGAAACAGAAGATATTAAGAAGAGGTGGCAAGAATACACAGAGGAGCTGTACAAAAAAGATCTTCATGACCTGGATAATCACGATGGTGTGATCACTCATCTAGAGCCAGACATCCTGGAATGTGAAGTCAAGTGGGCCTTAGAAAGCATCACTACGAACAAAGCTAGTGGAGGTGATGGAGTTCCAGTTGAGCTATTCCAAATCCTGAAAGATGATGCTGTGAAAGTGCTGCACTCAATATGCCAGCAAATTTGGAAAACTCAGCAGTGGCCACAGGACTGGAAAAGGTCAGTTTTTATTCCAATCCCAAAGAAAGGCAATGCCAAAGAATGCTCAAACTACCGCACAATTGCACTCATCTCACA
>SJYA01001107.1:0-34838 GCA_006410615.1 Neotragus moschatus
CCATTCTATTGGTTTCCTCTATTTCTTTACATTGTTCACTGAGGAAGGCTTTCTTGTCTCTCCTTGCCTTGCTATCCTTTGGAACTCTGCATTGAAATGGGTATATCTTTCCTTTTCTCCTTTGCCTTTAGCTTCTCTTTTTTTTCTCAGCTATTTGTAAGACCTCCTCAGACAACCATTTTGCCTTTCTGCATTTCTTTTTCTTGGGGATGGTCTTGATAACTGCCTCCTGTACAATGTCACAAACCTCTGTCCATAGTTCTTCAGTCACTCTATCAGATCTAATCCCTTGAATCGATATGAGAGTTCCACTGTGTAATCATAAGGGATTTGATTCAGGTCAGACTTGAATGGTCTCGTGATTTTCCCTACTTTCTTCAATTTAAGTCTGAATTTTGCAATAAGGAGTTCATGATCTGAGCCAGTTAGCTCTTGGTCTTGTTTTTGTTAGGTATGTATATGCTTATAATTGTCATATCTTCTTACCACACTGAGCCTTCACCAATATGTAATGTGCTTTGTGATTTTTTTTTAACTTTAAAGTCTATTTTGTCTGACAATCATATAGCCTCTCCAGCTCTCCTTTGGTGCTATTNCAGTGGTTTTTGTATAAGGAGTTCATGATCTGAGCCACAGTTAGCTCTTGGTCTTGTTTTTGTTAGGTATGTATATGCTTATAATTGTCATATCTTCTTACCACATTGAGCCTTCACCAATATGTAATGTGCTTTGTGATTTTTGTTTTGTTTTGTGATTTTTTTTTTAACTTTAAAGTCTATTTTGTCTGACAATCATATAGCCTCTCCAGCTCTCCTTTGGTGCTATTTAGATGAAACATCTTTTTCTATCTTTTTACACTCAACCTCTCTGTGTCTTTGTAGCTAAAGTAACTCTCCTGTGGACAGATGTTTCTTTATTCAATATCCCAACCTCTGCCTTTTAAGAAAGTTTAATCCAAAAAAAAAAAAAAGCTTAATCCATTTACTTTTTATTTTATTATTTATTTATTGGGCTGTGCCAGGTCTCAGTGGTGGCACATGGGAATTTTTTTTTTTTTTTTAGTTGCAGCATGTGGTTCCCTAGTTTCCTGACTAAGAATGATTTCGCTCTCTGACTAAGAATGGGACCTGGGCCCCCTGCATTGGGAGTCTTAGCCACTAGACCAGGGAAGTCCCTAATCCATTTGCTTTTAAAACAATTATAAATATGTAAGAATTTCCTTCTACAATTTGGCTGTTTGTTTTCTGTGTATGTTTTGTTCCTCATTTTCTCCATTTCTGCTTGGTTTTGGTATTATTGACTTTTTGAAGTGTACCATTTTTGATTGCCCTTCTTTTTCCGCTTTCTTTTGTTTTCAAAAATTATTCTCTTAGTGGTTGTCTTGGGGATTGCAATTAACACAGCAAGCTTAAAACAACTTAGTTTTAATAGTACTAACATTTTCAATAGTATAAAAACATTTTGCTCCTATACAGTCCTGTCACTACTTTTGGCCACCTCATGCGAAGAGTTGACTCATTGGAAAAGACTCTGATGCTGGGACGGATTGGGGGCAGGAGGAGAAGGGGACGACCGGGGATGAAATGGCTGGATGGCATCACGGACTCGATGGGCGTGAGTCTGAGTGAACTCCGGGAGTTGGTGATGGACAGGGAGGCCTGGCGTGCTGCGATTCATGGGGTCCCAAAGAGTCGGACACGACTGAGAGACTGAACTGAACTGAATTGATTATTATTAAGTGAAAGCAATATAGAAACAATTTGTGTATAAAAATATATATACACCTGAATATATTTTAAAGACTGGATGCTAATACATTCAAACATTAACAGTGGATAGATATCTCTGTGATTTTCATCATTTTTTTTTTCTTATACTAGATTTCCTTTTCTAAATTTTCGACAATGAACATTTCTTTTGTGAAGAATGATAGTAATATATCTTACTAACTTTTAAAATTTTATTTATCCATTTATGGCTGTGCTAGGCCTTCATTACTGTCGGTGGGGTTTCTCTAGTTGCTGGGAGCTGTAGCTACTCTCTAGTTAACTTACTTTGGCTTCTCTTTGAGGGACCTTCTCTTGTTGTCAAGCTTAGGCTCTATGGCCTTCGGGATTCAGTAGTTGTGGCCAGGGGCTTAGTTGCCCTTCAGGCATGTGGGATCTCTCTGGACCAGGGATTGAAACGGTGTTCCCTGCACTAGGAATGTGGAGCCTTAACCACTGGACCACCAGGGAAGTTTGATATATCTTATCAATTTAAAAATTGTTTTATAATGTTATTAAAGTATAATAAATAAAAATAGTAATAAAAAAAGGGCAATTTTACTGGCTGTCCCTGTCGCTCTTTCTAGCCTTACCTCTCTACTCAATTCTCCATCGTTCTCAATAAACAAGGGCTCAGCATCGCTACTATTCATTTTAGTATTTGCTAGTATTTCCTAGCCTCAGAGAAGCATACTAGGTAACGCTACCTAAAGATGAACGCTTACATTCTCTAGGTGATTCGCATGCACACCAAAATTTGAGGTTCCTGGAAACAGGGAGGGTTTTTTTGGCCATGTCTCACCTAGCTTGTGGGATCTTAGTTCCCTAACCAGAGATTGAACCTGTGGCCTCTGCAATGGAAGTTCAGAGTCCTAATGACAGGACTGCCGGGGAATTTCCAAGAGGGAGCTTTTTAAAAATCTCCCTTTGTCATTTACTTTTTTTCCCTTTTATTTTATCCATTCATTCCCAGCTTGGGGGCAATTTTTGATTTACCTGTGTGCTCTCCTGGGGTACTATCCTTCCAGCCTAGTGGCCCTGCCTCCCGACGCCGACCATTGGTTGACTCCCTCAACACACCCCTGATTGGTGGCCGCAGACCGACCTCACTGTCCATCAAAGTTGGCGAGAAAGCTGCACCGGGGCAGAAAGGCGGCGGCTTCAGACTCCATGAAGCTGCGGTGGTCGCTGATGTTAAGGTGCTGGCAGAGCAGCTGCGGCCTGGGTCTGCGCACGTGGGGGCTGTCGCTGGAGCTGGCGGTGCGGTGTGGATGCAGGTCACGTTGGCGGCTGTGAGGCATGGCTGCAGTGCCAAGTGGGGCCTTCACGGCGCACAGCCCGGAGAGCAGGCCTCGTCTCAAGTGTGCCAGTCCTGTTTATATTGTTAGTGTCACGGACTGCATCTTTATACTTTGTGTTCCCTTTAAAATGGGTTTACAATGGCACCCCACTCCAGTACTCTTGCCTGGAAAATTCCGTGGACGGAGGAGCCTGGTAGGCTGCAGTTCATGGGGTTGGGAGGAGTCGGACACGACTGAGCGACTTCACTTTGACTTTTCACTTTCATGCATTGGAGAAGGAAATGGCAACCCACCCCAGTGTTCTGGCCTGGAGAATCCCAGGGATGGGGCAGCCTGGTGGGCTGCCGTCTCTGGGGTCGCACAGAGTCGGACACAACTGAAGCGACAGCAGCAGCAGCAGCAGCAGCAGCATGATGATTGTTTTGTGCATTTGCCTTTTAAATAATATATATATAAAGGAGGAGTTATGAACCAAAATGTTCTTCCCTGGTGGCTGAGTGGTAAGGAATCCGCCGGCAATGCAGGAGCCGTGGGTTCGATTCCTGGGTTGGGAAGATCTTCTGGAGAAGGAAATGACAACCCACTCCAGTATTCTTGCCTGGGAAATTCCACGGACAGAGGAGCCTAGCGGGCTACAGTCCATGGTGTCCCGTGAAAAAAAGTCGGACATGACCTAGCTACTAAACAACAACAAATGAACCAAAATGATAACATTGGCTTTTACTTTTACCTAAGTAGTTACCTTTGCTGGTGTTTATTTCTTCTCATGGCTTCTAGTTACTATCTGCCTTCGTTCAGCTCCAAGAGCTTCCTTTAACATTTCTTTTAAGGCAGGGCTGCTGGTAGTGAATTTTCTCAGCTGTTGTTTATCTGGAAATATCTTAATTTCTCCTTTCTTTCTGAAGGATAGTTTGCTGGGTAAAGAAGTCTTAGTTGAAAAGTGTTTTTCCTTTCAGTTGTTTATCTTAAAAAAAATTTTTTTTTAATTTGGCTGCCTCAGATCTTTCTTGCTAGGAACACGTTTCTCTCTAGTTGCGGACTCCGTAGCTATGGTATGTGGGTTTAGTTGCCTTGTGGCATGTGAGACCTTAGTTCTCTGACTGGGGATTGAACCTGTGTCTCCTGCATTGAAAGGCAGATTCTTAACCATTGGACCACCAGGAAAGTCTTAGCAACTGTTATGAGGATGCTTGGTACATGATAATTGCTTCTTTTTTGCTGTTTTCAGAAGTTTGTCTTTTTGCAACTTGACTATAATATGTCTTTCAGGAATTTGACTATAACATGCTATCTTTGAATTTATCCTGCTTAGAGTTTTTTGAACTTTTTGAATCTGTGTATTCATGTACTTCATCAGATTTAGGAAATTTTTTGGCCATTATTTCTTTCAGTCTTTTGGGGATAACTTTCTCTTTTCTTATGGACTATGTTTATGATGTGTGTGTTGCTGTACCTGATGCTTGGACTTGCTAATTTCAGCTACCTTATCTTCAAGTTTGCTGATCCTTTCTCCTACCTGTTCAAATCTATTGTTGAGCCCCTCTATTGAAATGTTCATTTCAACTATTGTGTTTTACAGCTGCAGAATTTTTGCTTGGTTCATTTTCATAATTTTTGTCTTTTTATTGATATTTTCCTTTTGTTTGTATACATCTTCCTGATTTACTTTAGTGCTTTGTTTTCCTAAGCATATCCAAGACAGTTAATTTCTTGTCTTTGACTAGTAATTCCAATGTGTAGACTTCCTTAGGGAAGTTTATATTGAGATCTTTTTTCTTGTGAATGAACCATAGTTTCTTTGTCTAATTTTATCACTTACACATTTTGAAATTAAGACATACATTCCTTAACAACCCAAAGAATAAATAAATAAATCACAGTGGAAATCCTGCATTATTTTGAACTGAATGATACTGAAATTGTAACATGGAAAAATTTGGATGTGTTTAAAGCTTTGCTTATGGGGAAATTTATAGCCTTAAATGTATGCATTAGAAAAAAAGGACTGAAAAGTAACTATAACTTAAAGCACCTAAAGAAGTTTTTTTTTTTTTTTTCAGTGTTACAGGTCTATTTTATTTATAAGATAGCAGGAGAATCCATCCTCAAAGTGTGAGGGCACTTCAAAGATTTGAAGTGAAGAGAATGGAGGAGCACATGGGGGAACGGGAGAGAAAGAGAGAGAGAAAGAGTGCACGCACGCGGGAGAGGAAGAGAGAGGGAGAGAGCACGTTGGCTCCTCCTTTTATATGTTTTTGCCTCCATCTGGGCCTGCCCTATGCAAATTGGGCTTAGCCAGGAGTGCCGTTTGTTCTACCTGAAGTCTTCACTCTGGTTCTTGGACCTTCCTTTGATCTTCCTTATTTTTTTAGCCACCGCCATTTTGGACTCTTTTCCCTATTCTACCTACCTAACATTCCCCCCCTCAAGAGATGGGAGGCCCAGTTCTTTTGGAATAAGGGCGTCGAGGTCTTTCTGGCTACTTCCTGCTGAAATGAAGTTTTAAAACTGAAGTTTTAAAAAAAAGACCAAATTAAGTCCAAAGAGAATATAANATTTTTTTAGCCACCGCCATTTTGGACTCTTTTCCCTATTCTACCTACCTAACATTCCCCCCCTCAAGAGATGGGAGGCCCAGTTCTTTTGGAATAAGGGCGTCGAGGTCTTTCTGGCTACTTCCTGCTGAAATGAAGTTTTAAAACTGAAGTTTTAAAAAAAAGACCAAATTAAGTCCAAAGAAAATATAAAGGAGAAAATAGTAAAGATAAGAACAAACATTAATGAAATAGGAAAAACTGCAGTAGAAATAATCAATAAAATTGACAAAACCAGTTGTTGGGTAAGATAAATAAAATGGATACTCTTCTGGCAACACTGAGTAAATAAAGAGAGAAAGCACGATAATCAATACTAGGAAAGATAAAGGGTTGTCTTACATACATAATGTCTTATAGTCATTAAAATATGAGGATTTTAAAAAACGTTATTTTAATAACTTTGAAAATTCTTGCCTGTAGAATCCCAGGGATGGGGGAGCCTGGTGGGCTGCCGTCTATGGGGTCACACAGAGTCGGACACGACTGACGCGACTTAGCAGCAGCAGCAGCAGAGACCTTTCTAGAGAAATACAACTTACTAAAATGGGCACAAAGAGAAATAGAGGGACTTCCCTGGTGGTCCAGTGGCTAAGATTCCATGCTTTTGATGCAGGAGGCCTGGGTTTGATGCCTGGTCAGGGAACTATCTCCCACATGCTGCAACTAAGAATTTGCGTGCCCAAACTAAAAACAAACAAAAGAAATAGAAAATGTAAATAATTTTACACATATTTTTAAAAAGTATCTCTGTAATTAAGAACTGGCCCCAAGAAAACTACAAGCCCAGAGGACTTCACTGTGATTTCTGCTAAGAGTGAAGACATAGCACCAATATCACACACACTCTCCCTGTGTTTGAAGAAGAAAGAACTTTTCTTAATTCATCTTGTGACATCAGCATAACCTTGAAATAAAGCCCCTGTAAAGATGTATGAGACAGGAAAATTAGAGATAAATTTTACTCTTGAACTCACATGCAAAAGTTCTTATGAATTTGAGCAACTGTTTGTAACATGTAAAAAGAGTAGTAAATCATGACCAAATTGGTTTCTTCCAAGAATGCAAGGTTGGTTTAACATTCAAAAAGCAATTATTGTAATTAATCATATGAACATAATAAAGGAAAAATAAAATTATCTCAAATGATGCAGAGGAAGCATTTGATAAATTTAACGATTTTTAATGACAAAAACTTGCAGCAAACTAGAAATATATTGTTTTTCAGTTGCTCAATCTTGTCTGATTCTTTGTGACCTCATGTACTGCAGCGTGCCAGGCTCTCCTGTCCTCCACTACCTCCTGGAGTTTGCTCAGATTCATGTCCATTGAGTTGGTGATGATTATCTAACCATCTCATCCTTTGCCATTCCCTTCTCCTTTTGTCTTCAGTCTTTCCTAGCGTCAGGGTCTTTTCCAGTGGGTCAGCTGTTTGCATCAGGTGGCCAAAGTATTGGAGCTTCCGCTTCACCAACAGTCCTTCCAATAAATATTCAGGGTTGATTTCTTTAGGACTGACTGGTTTGATCTCCTTGCTGTCCAAGGGGCTCTCAAGGGTCTTCTCCAGCACCACAGTCTGAAAGCATATAGCACCCTTACTCTGCTAAAGAATATCAACAAAATATCTGAAGCAAAAGCATATTTAAGGGTACAGTGGTGAAACTGGAATTACTGTTACCATTTCTGGCTTACCAGGTGGCACTAGTGGTAAAGAATCTGCCTGCCAAATCAAGAGATGTAAGAGATGCAGGTTTGATCCCTGGATCAGAAACATCCCCTGGAGTAGAAATGGCAGCCCACTCCAGCATTCTTGCCTGGAGAATCTCATGGACAGAGGATCCTGGTGGGCCACAGTTTATAGGGTTGCAAAGAGTCAGACATGACTGAAGTGACTTAGCATGCACACACATATCACCACTTCTTATTAACATTGCACTGGAGGTCCTAGTCAGTACAATAGGACAAAAGAATATAGCAAAAGAATTGTAAAGGAAGAAATAAGTCACCATCTGCAGATCACATTATTGTATATGTAAAAAACTGAAAAAAAATCTATGCTCAGATTTAATATATAATTTATATAGCAAAGTCACTGGATATAAAATCAAAACACAAAAATCAATTGTGTTTCCTGGTACCAACAACTCTAGAAAAAGACATTTGAACATGATGCCATTTGCAGTCATATCAAAAAACATTTAATACCTAAGATTGAATCTAATGAGAAAAGTGCAAGAATTCTACACAGAATAAACATAAATGCAAATACAAAGGCATTATTGAAAAAGTGAAAATCTAAACAAATAGAAAAATATACTGTGATCATGGATTGGAAGACAATATTGTTAAAACATTTTCTTTTTTTAGCCATGTTGGATGGCACATGGGATCTTAGTTTCCTGACCAGGTATTGAATCTGTGTCCCCGGCATTGGCAGCATGAAATCTTAACCACTGGACTGCCAGGGAAGTCCCCATGAAAACATTAATTCTACAACAACATCTATTGATCTATAGATTCAGTGAAATCCCAATCAATAGCTTGGTAGGGAGTGTGTGTGTGTGTGTGTGTGTGTGTGTGTGTGTGTTGGTAGGAATACAGAATGGTGCAGTCCAAATGGAAGACAGTATGGAGGCTCCTCGTAAAACTAAAAATAGAACTGCCTTACCATCCAGCAGTCCTGCCTCTGAATATAAACTCAAAATAATTGGAGTCAGGATCTCAAAGAGATACTTGTACTTTTACATTCATTGAGGAGTTATTTACAATATAGCAAAGCTATAGAAACAACCTATGTGATCATCAATGAATAAATGGATAAAGGAAATATTACATATATATGTGTATATATATATATATATATATATACGCACACACAGTAGAGTCTTTTTCAGGCTCAAGAAAGAAGGAAGTTCTGCCCTTTGCTACAACATGGATGAGTTTGGAGGTTATAATGTTACTTGAAATAGCCGTACACAGAAAGACATATGCTGTATAATTCCACTTATGTGAGGGATTTGTAGTCAAATTTATAGACAGGATATAGAATTGTGGGTGCCGGGGAGGGAGAATGGGGAGTTACTGTTTACCTGGTATAGCGTTTCGGTTATGGAAGGTGAATAAGTCCCAAGATCTACTATATAGTATTATGAGGGCTTCCCAGGTGGCACTAGGGGTAAAGAACCCACCTGCCAATGCAGGGGACATAAGAGACACAGGTTGGCTACCTGGGTCAGGAAGGGTCCCTGGAGGAAGGTATGGCAACTCACTCCAGTATTGTTGCTTGGGAAGTCCCACGGACAGAGGAGCCTGGCTGACCCCAGTCCGTGGGGTCACAGAGTTGGGTACAGCATAATGCTTAGAGTTAAAAATACAGTACTGTATACTTAAAACATTTTTCTACGTGAGTCTATCTTAAATTATAAAAAAAAAAAAACAGAAAAGAAGCATTTAGAGGTGATGGTTAAGTTTATAGCACTGTTTATGGTGATGGTTTTAAGGGTATTTATCTTCAAATTCATAGAAATATACACATTAAACATGTTCGGCTGTTTTGTATGTCAGTCCTACCTTAGTTAAAAAATAAATGCAGTTGTTTATTTTTTAACTTTTTATTTATATTGGAATTTAGCTGATTAACTGTGTTAATTTCAGGTGTACAGCAAAGCAGTTCAGTTATACAGGTATCTCTTCTTTTTCAGACTCTTTTCCTAATTTGGTTGTAGAATATTAAGCAGATTTCTCCATGCTCCATATAGATCCTTGCTGGTTATCCGTTTTAATTACAGCAGTGTGTTCATGTCAATCCGAAGCTCCCTGTCTGTCCTTCCCCCAAACCTCCACCCGCACCCAGCCCTGTGACCACAGGTTTGCTCTCTGTGAGTCTGTTTTTGTTTTGTAAATAAGTTCATTTGTGTATCTCTTCTTTTAGATTCCACATATAAACGATATCATGCGATATTTCTCTTTCTCTGTCTGACTTAATTCACTCCGTATTTTAATCTCTATGTCCATCCATTGTTGCTGCAAATGGCATTATTTTATTCTTTTTCATGGCTGAGTAATATTCCGTTGTGTATATGTGCCACATCTTCTTTATCCACTCTTCTGCTGATGGACATTTGCTTAAATGTTTAACAGCTTTTTAAAGAGTTTAAACAATGTTTTTAAAAAGTGAATTTACAACTTGGTTACTCTTTGCTTCTCTGTGATGCTTAAGTTGACTTTTGTTCCCTTTGATTAGTAATTTTCATTTCTGAAATAGTTTAAGAAGACTTAATCCTAAAATGTTTTTGGTTAAACGGATGTCTTTACATGATTTTGTACATTTTACATATTAAAAAAAAACTTACCCAAAATCTCACATTAGCTGCTCTATGGAGAATGGCCTGTAGGGGGCAAGAGTGGAAATGGGCAGAGCATTTTGGAGGCTTTTGGAGATGAAGACTGAATAAGGACAGACTTTTGATAGATTGCCTTTCTAAATTAAAGTGTCTACAGAAGCTAATGCAACAATGTAAATCAACTACACTTCAGTAAAAAATTTATTAAAAGATAAAGTGTCTCAGAAAATGTCCAAAAGAACAGAAATAGGATGTGTAACTTCTAAACTAAGTGTAAGAGAAAAATGGAATGGACCAAAATTCCAAACAAGGCAAGGAAGGTGAGAAAAAGAAATATAGCAACTGAGGGGCCACCAGAAAGTACCTAATAAATCCAAACATATTAGGGACTGCAATGAATGTAGATAGTAACCCTAATCTACATGAGTCCATACAGTGCCACAAGCTGTACGTCACAACCGAGCATTTGAAATGGGGATGGTCTGAACTGAGGTGTGCTGTTAGTGTGAAATGCACCCCAAAATTTGGAGACCTGGGATTTTTGAAAAAGTAAAATATTACTTATATTGATTCTTTTTTGAGGTGATAACATTTTGGATATGTTGTTAAATAAAATATTGTTAAAATGAATTTCACCATTTTGTTCATCTTTTGATTGTGGCTGCTAGAAAAATTTAAATTAGACAGATGGCACACTTTACATTGCTATTGGACAGCATCAGTACAGTGTAGGGCAGTGTACGTGCCGTCATGCCCAGCTCTTTGCAACTCTCTGGACTGTAGCCTGCCAGGCTTCTCTATCCATGGGATTTCCCAGACAAGAACACTGGAGTGGGTCACCATTCCGTCCTCCAGGGGATCTGGACAATACTTGAATTGAAAGACAAATATTTTCTGGCTGGCTAAGAAAAATTAAAATCCAGAAACATAGTGCTTGCATTTAAATTTATACAATGTAACAAGTTGCCATTAAAGAATGTCAACATCCAGAAAGAAAGTTTGTTTAAGTCTATTATTATTGGATGACATAGACTTTTTTTTTTTGGCTGTGCAATGCAGTATGTGGACTCTTAGTTCCTCAACCTGCCCCCTGCGGAGAAAGCACGGAGTTGTAACCCCTGGACCACCAAGGAAATCCTGGACTGCATAGACTTTAATGTAGGAAGCCTTACTAGGTATAACTAAGTCTTTGTCATGAAAATATGACAGTTCTAAATGTGTATGCGCTTAATAACAGTATCACAATAAGTAAAGCAAGAATCGACAGAAGTACTCAAGCATGTATATAGTATGAATTGAAACGTGCTATTGATGTAAAATGCTCCAAAGAATTTGAAGACCTGAAATAGAGTGGGAGGTATCTAAAATACCTTACATTAGGTAACTACATCGCCAAAGGGGAGATTTTTACAGCATCCTTCTTAGCAACTGATACGCCAACCAGACAAAAAGTGAGGATATACCACCGAAGATGAAAACTAACTTGAAAAAAATACATGCACTCCAACGTTCATAGCAGCACCATTGACATAGCGAAGACATGGCAGCGACCTAAATGTCTACAGATGAATGGATAAAGGTGTGGTACATACACACAGTAGAATATTACTTGGCTGTAAAAAAGGTGAAATGATGCCATTTGCAACAACATGGGTGGACCTAGAGACGATCGTCTAAGTGAAATGAGTCAGAGAAAGACAAATACCACATGTATCACTTACATGTGTGTTTCATTTCTTTGGTTGTGCTAGGTCTCACTTGTGGCTCATGGGATCATGGGTCTTTAGTTGCAGTGTGCAAACACTTATTTGCAGCATGTGGGATCTAGTTCCCTGATCAGGGACTGACCCCGGCCTCCTGCACTGGAAGCTCCAAGTCTTAGCCACTGGACCAGCAGGGAGGTCCCACGGAATTTTTAAAAAATGATACAAATGAACTTATTTACAGAACAGAAATAGACTCACATAGAAAGCAAATTTATGCTTACCAAAGGGGCAAGGGAGGGAGGGATAAATTGGAAATTAGGGATTAACAGCTATGCACTACTATATATAAAGTAGATAATCACCATGGACCTATTTGTAGCACAGAAAACTATATTCAGTATCTTGTAATTACCTATAATGGAAAAGAATCTGAAAAAGAAAAAAAATATATATATATGTAACTGAATCACTTTGCTGTCTACTGGAAACACTGTAAATCAATTCTACTTCAATTTAAAATAGTAATAATCTAGATTTGAGCCGCACAGTAAACAAGCTTGATCAGGAAACATGCACAGACCCTCTGAAAAAAATCCACAGCAAGTATTCGAGGAGCCAGTCGGAATGTGAAATGGTGTAGCCACAGTGGAGAAACAGTGTGGCGATTCCTCAAAAAATTTAAATGGCCAGTATTTAGTGTTTTGAAAAGAAGAAACACGATCAACTTCAAATCAGAAATAGTATCCGTGAGAAAGAGGACCTAATTAGAGACTGCAGATGCTGAAGAAACATTAAGAAAACATAGAAGCTTCCCTGGTAGCTCAATGCTAAAGAGTCCTCCTGCCAAGGCAGGAAACACGGGTTCCATCCCTGGTCCCGGAAGTTCTCCACGAGCCTCGGAGCAGCTGAGCCCGAGTGCCACAACTCCTGAGCCTGTGCTCTAGCGTCCAAGAGCTGCAGCTACTGAAGCCGGCATAAGAGAAGCCACTCCAGTGAGAGCCTTGTGCACCACAACTAGGGAGTAACCTCTGCCCTTTGCAGCTAAAGAAGAGCCTGCACACAGTAACAAAGGCCCAGCACAGCCAAAAAATTAAAAATTAAAAAGTGTTATCAGTGAGAAAGGGGACATAATTATTGAGGCTGCAGAGGTTGAAGAAGCATTAAGACATAGAGAATGATGAAAATTTTATTCACCAATATAACATCTTTTCACCCATCACTGAGAAAATGTCAATAAAATATCCACATTTCTAGGAAAATGTAACTGAACCCAAATCACTACAAAACACATCTAAAGAACTGAAATAAAGCAGAGACATCACTTTGCCAACAAAGGTCCGTAAAGTCAAAGCTGTGGTTTTCCCAGTAGCCAAGTACAGATGTGAGAGTTGGACCATAAAGAAGGCCGAGTGCCGAAGAACTGATGCCTTCGAACTGTGGTGCTGGAGAAGACTCTTGAGAGTCCCTTGGACTGCAAAGAGAGCAAACCAGTCAATCCTAAAGGAAATCAACCCTGAATAGTCATTGGAAGGACTGATGCTGAAGCTGAAGCTCCAATACTTTGGCCATTTAATGCGAAGAGCTGACTCATTGGAAAATACGCTGATGCTGGGAAAGATTGAGGGCAGAAGGAGAAGGGAGTGACAGAGGATGAGATGGTTGGAAGGCATCGCCAACTCAATGGACATGAGTTTGAGCAAACTATGGGAGATAGTGAAGGACAGAGAAGCCTGATGTGCTGTAGTTCATGGGGTCACAAAGAATCAGACATGACTTAGCGACTGAGCAACAACAAAGAATTGAAAGCTCATTAAAGACATTGAATAATAACTTTTAAACCTTCCCATACCCAAACCCAGGCACCCACACCTTCCTCACAAATAAGGCACCAGATCCAGATGTTTTCACAAAAGAGTCCAACTATTAATAATTTTCTGTGTAAGTAATAATGCTAACTATAAACAAACTAGTTCAGAATACAGGGGGAAAAAAAAACCACACACCCAGTTTCTTTCATGAGTCCAGGACTGCCTTAATACCAAACTCTGACAAGGATAGTATGAGTCAGAAAACCCACAGACTATCTCCCTTTTAAACTTAGAGATGCAAAAATCCTCTATAAAGTATCAATCGATTCTGCAATCAACACTGAGGAACAGAATTCACAACATCGTCAGTCTAAAGGGGAAATATCATGTGATACTTTCAGAGAGGCAGAGAAAACATTTAATAAAATTCAACATTTACTTATGTTTTAAAAAGGAACAGAAGGGGATCTTTCTTCATCTAATTAGGGCCACCTGAAAAACCCTACAGTAGATTGATCACTAATGATAAAACCATTTAAAAGCATTTACCCAAAGATCGGAAATAAGACAAGGATGCCCATTTTAGGGACTTTTTCTTCAATGTTATTGTGATGATTACAAACATCTATTGCATGATATATACCAGCAACAGACATTAGAAGATATCATTTAAAAAAGAGATGAGATTTATTATAGCACAAACACGTCTAAAGCACTTAGAAATAAAATGGTGCACGATATTTATGGAGAATGTTATTAATTATTATTCAGAAACATTCAAGAGGACCTAAATAAAAAGTTATACTATGTTCATTGATTGAATGATTCAGTGTTACAAAGGTATCTGTACTCTCCAATTTGATCTCCAGATTCAATGCAGTCCTTTTCTTAAAAAAATTTTTTTAAATTGGAGGATAATTGCTTTACCACTTTGTGTTGTTGGGTTCTGCTATACCACAACACAAGCCAGTCCTACCTATATATGTCTCAGAGCAGTTCTAATAAGAATCTCCACTTTGTTTTTCATGCAATTTGACAAGCAGAGTAAAGTTCTGTACATAATGAAGAATCCTAAAGTTGCAGAATAAGAAGAGCTCTGTCTTCCAGGGCTTATCATACTCATCATATTAATGAAGGCAATGTGGTACTAGTATTGGTACAGACACATCAGCCCTTGGAATAGTTTATCATCTGCCTGGCTTCCTCCTGAGACATGAAAGGTGCTCTCAGAGGACTTTCCCGCCATCAGGATGATAGACCTGTGACAACTTTTTGCATCCTCTAAACTAGATAAAATCTGGCATGCGTATTGCGTGGGAGTGTGCTCAGTCACGGCCAGCTGTTTGTGATCTCATGGAGCACACAAATTAGCCCTGGGTTTTTTCAGAGGGCTTCCTGCTTATACAGATTTTTGATCTAAGATTGCAGTACATCTACAATGGATGCGTGCACTATATGAATTAGTGCTTGCCAAAATAGGCTTTTACTGAGGCTAGAGTTTGATTTAGATAATGGTTGTGTACATTTATTCATCATCCATTTAGTCGCTCTTTTATCTGTACATCCAGCCATACATACATTCAGTCTGCCCACACATCTATCTACTGCCCATCCACACGTCCATCCATCCATTTATCCATCCAGTCAACCATCCACCCATCCCTCAACACATCCATCCACTCAGCTATCCATCCAACCATCCATCTATCCATCCATCAGCACATCCATTCACTCAACTATCCATCTATCCACCCACCCATCCACTTTCACTCCTTTACCCATTCATTCATCAGTTATCAACTCATTGAAACATCCACCCATTTATCCATCTTTGCCTCNTTTAATGCGAAGAGCTGACTCATTGGAAAATACGCTGATGCTGGGAAAGATTGAGGGCAGAAGGAGAAGGGAGTGACAGAGGATGAGATGGTTGGAAGGCATCGCCAACTCAATGGACATGAGTTTGAGCAAACTATGGGAGATAGTGAAGGACAGAGAAGCCTGATGTGCTGTAGTTCATGGGGTCACAAAGAATCAGACATGACTTAGCGACTGAGCAACAACAAAGAATTGAAAGCTCATTAAAGACATTGAATAATAACTTTTAAACCTTCCCATACCCAAACCCAGGCACCCACACCTTCCTCACAAATAAGGCACCAGATCCAGATGTTTTCACAAAAGAGTCCAACTATTAATAATTTTCTGTGTAAGTAATAATGCTAACTATAAACAAACTAGTTCAGAATACAGGGGGAAAAAAAAACCACACACCCAGTTTCTTTCATGAGTCCAGGACTGCCTTAATACCAAACTCTGACAAGGATAGTATGAGTCAGAAAACCCACAGACTATCTCCCTTTTAAACTTAGAGATGCAAAAATCCTCTATAAAGTATCAATCGATTCTGCAATCAACACTGAGGAACAGAATTCACAACATCGTCAGTCTAAAGGGGAAATATCATGTGATACTTTCAGAGAGGCAGAGAAAACATTTAATAAAATTCAACATTTACTTATGTTTTAAAAAGGAACAGAAGGGGATCTTTCTTCATCTAATTAGGGCCACCTGAAAAACCCTACAGTAGATTGATCACTAATGATAAAACCATTTAAAAGCATTTACCCAAAGATCGGAAATAAGACAAGGATGCCCATTTTAGGGACTTTTTCTTCAATGTTATTGTGATGATTACAAACATCTATTGCATGATATATACCAGCAACAGACATTAGAAGATATCATTTAAAAAAGAGATGAGATTTATTATAGCACAAACACGTCTAAAGCACTTAGAAATAAAATGGTGCACGATATTTATGGAGAATGTTATTAATTATTATTCAGAAACATTCAAGAGGACCTAAATAAAAAGTTATACTATGTTCATTGATTGAATGATTCAGTGTTACAAAGGTATCTGTACTCTCCAATTTGATCTCCAGATTCAATGCAGTCCTTTTCTTAAAAAAATTTTTTTAAATTGGAGGATAATTGCTTTACCACTTTGTGTTGTTGGGTTCTGCTATACCACAACACAAGCCAGTCCTACCTATATATGTCTCAGAGCAGTTCTAATAAGAATCTCCACTTTGTTTTTCATGCAATTTGACAAGCAGAGTAAAGTTCTGTACATAATGAAGAATCCTAAAGTTGCAGAATAAGAAGAGCTCTGTCTTCCAGGGCTTATCATACTCATCATATTAATGAAGGCAATGTGGTACTAGTATTGGTACAGACACATCAGCCCTTGGAATAGTTTATCATCTGCCTGGCTTCCTCCTGAGACATGAAAGGTGCTCTCAGAGGACTTTCCCGCCATCAGGATGATAGACCTGTGACAACTTTTTGCATCCTCTAAACTAGATAAAATCTGGCATGCGTATTGCGTGGGAGTGTGCTCAGTCACGGCCAGCTGTTTGTGATCTCATGGAGCACACAAATTAGCCCTGGGTTTTTTCAGAGGGCTTCCTGCTTATACAGATTTTTGATCTAAGATTGCAGTACATCTACAATGGATGCGTGCACTATATGAATTAGTGCTTGCCAAAATAGGCTTTTACTGAGGCTAGAGTTTGATTTAGATAATGGTTGTGTACATTTATTCATCATCCATTTAGTCGCTCTTTTATCTGTACATCCAGCCATACATACATTCAGTCTGCCCACACATCTATCTACTGCCCATCCACACGTCCATCCATCCATTTATCCATCCAGTCAACCATCCACCCATCCCTCAACACATCCATCCACTCAGCTATCCATCCAACCATCCATCTATCCATCCATCAGCACATCCATTCACTCAACTATCCATCTATCCACCCACCCATCCACTTTCACTCCTTTACCCATTCATTCATCAGTTATCAACTCATTGAAACATCCACCCATTTATCCATCTTTGCCTCTCTGTCTGCCTGCCTATCTGTATGGTTATAGAAAAGGGCTTGCACAGTCTACTAGTTACCTACTGATGTGTAACGTCACCCCAAAATTAGTGGTGTAAAACAACAAGTGTTTTATTTGCTCATAACCCTGCAAATTGGCCCAATAGGGCTTGACAGGGATGGTTAGTTTCAGCTCTGTGGATCCGGGCAGTTCATCTGGGGCTGGTGTTAACTATAAGGACTTACTCTCACATCGTTTGTCCTCCAGGGCTCTCTGGCCACCCATCGTCTCTCACCAGACAACTGTACTTCTTCACGCGGCCACTTAGATCTCCGAGAAGGCAAACGTTGCAAGCTGCTTGGCCTCCTTTTTTTTTAGTTTTTTTTTTTTCTCTAATTCATTTATTTTTTATCGACATATAGTTTACTATGCTGTTAATTTGTTATACAGCAAAGTGATTCAGTTGTACATGTATATGTACATTCTTTTTAAAATATTTTTTCCATTATGGTTTATCATTGGATATATTTTAAAATTGGAGGATAGTTGCTTTACAACATTGTGTTCATTTCTGCTGTACAACAACATGAATCAGCTGTAAGTATACATTTATCCCCTCCCTCCTGAGCCTCCCTCCCACCGCTTTAGGTTTCCACAGAGCACCGAGCTGAGCTCCCTGTGTTATGCGGCAGCTTCCCGCTCGCTAGCTATTATAATCTACACATGCTGCTGCTGCTGCTGCTAAGTCACTTCAGTCGTGTCCGACTCTGTGCGACCCCAGAGACGGCAGCCCTCCAGGCTCCCCCGTCCCTGGGATTCTCCAGGCAAGAACACTGGAGTGGGTTGCCATTTCCTTCTCCAGTGCATGAAAGTGAAAGGTGAAAGTGAAGTCGCTCAGTTGTGTCTGACTCCTAGCGACCCCATGGACTGCAGCCCACCAGGCTCCTCCGTCCATGGGATCTGCCAGGCAAGAGTACTGGACTGGGGTGCCATATATATCAATGCTACTCTCTCAATTCATCCCGGCCTCCTGCGGACTAGATTCTGGAATTCCTAGAATGTCACTTCTGTAACATTCTGTCAAAGTAAATCAGAGTCAATTTACTCAGCCGTGATGGTTTGAGAGCCTGTCATGTCCTGGTAAAGAGAGGAACAGGAGGGACACATACCCTGCGCCCACAGAGCTCACCTTCTGGTTCCTGCGCTTTCTATAGAGACTCCAGCTGCACTAACAGGTGCGGCAGGTCTGAAGTCTCCATCCCCTGTGGGCGACTTTTCTCCGCTCTCAAATAGGTCGAGTTTTTTCTAGACCCCTTCATCAGAATGGACTACTTTTCCAGCCTTCAGTTTCTGGGCAGGGGTCCCAATCCCCTTTCCTCAACCTCTGAGCCACATCAGAGCCACATTTCTGTCCCCAAGGGATACCAGATCCCCATTTCTTCACCCCGAGTCCACTTTTGGGACTAACCCTCCCACCTCGATCCGTAGAGCAACAGACCCTGCATTATCATTCTGGCTTTAATTTCTGTCTTCCAGGAGCAGCTGGGGATGTTTCTTTCTTCAAGTTCATTGATATATTGTGATATATTATATTTTAAAAAAATAATTTGTTTTTATTTATTTATTTGGCTACACTGGGTCTTAGTTGCCACATGCGGGATCCAATTCCCTGACCAGGGATCAAACCCAGGCCCTCTGCTTTGGGAGCTCAGTCTTAGCCACTGGCCCATCAAGGAAGTCCCTGTATGTTGTAATATTTCATTAGACTTTATTTGGATGTCTATGAGTTTGTAGCAGGAGCAAGGTCTGTCTGTCTCAGCTGAGACCACTCTGGAAAGATTTGTTGTTCAGTGGCTCAGTTGTGTCCAACTGTTTGAGACCCCATGGACTGTTGTTGTTCACTCGCTAAGTCGTTCATGTCTCACTCTTTGAGACCCCATGGACTGCAGCACACCAGGCTTCCCTGTCCTTCACCATCTCCTGGAGTTTGCTCAAACTCATGTCCATTGAGTCAGTGATGCTATCCAACCATCTCATCCTCTGTCGCCTCATTCTCCTGCCCTCAGTCTTTCCCAACATCTGGATCTTTTCCAATGAGTTGGCTTTTCACATCAGGTGGCCAAAGTATTGAGCTTCACCTTCAGCATCAGTCCTTCCAACGAATATTCAGGGTTGGTTTCCTCTAGGGTTGACTGGTTTGCTCTCCTTGNCGCCTCATTCTCCTGCCCTCAGTCTTTCCCAACATCTGGATCTTTTCCAATGAGTTGGCTTTTCACATCAGGTGGCCAAAGTATTGAGCTTCACCTTCAGCATCAGTCCTTCCAACGAATATTCAGGGTTGGTTTCCTCTAGGGTTGACTGGTTTGCTCTCCTTGCTGTCCAAGGGACACTTGAGAGTCTTCTCCAGCACTACAGATAGAAAGCATCAATTTTGGGTTTCTGTAAAACAGACCTGCAGGGGAGATGTGCATGCTGGAGGTTAATTAACTCTAGCATGCTGTCAGGCTCAGCTTGTGGGAGGGCACTGGGACTCTGTAGAGGGAAGAGCTGGGCTCCGATGACAGAGACTTCAGTGGGTCTCATGGGAAGCTCGAAGCTGGGGTGGCTCTTCAAAATCATCCCCACCCCCCGCCCAAGTTCTGGCCAAACCTCAAACCTCTTCATCACTTTGTGCTTTTTGGAGATGAGTGCCGGGAGGAGACTAGTAGGTGATTCCTGCTTTCCACCATCTCTTTTGTGAATAAATGAAGGTGCAAAGGCAACTACTACCTGAATGGGAAAGGGACAGGAGAAATAAATAATAGCATCAGCAACGATGTATGTGCTCAGTTGTGTCTGACTCTTGTGACTCCATGGACTGTAGCCCGCCAGGTTCCCCTGACTGTGGAATTTTCAGGCAGGAATATTGGAGTGGGTTGCCACATCCTCCTCCAGGGAATCTTCCCAACCCAGGGACCGAACTCTCATCTCCTGTGTGTCTCCTGCGTGTCTCCTGCATTGCAGGCTGATTCTTTTACTGCTGGGCCATCGGGGAAGCCCAACAATGATGACCAGTGTTTACTGAGCACCTAGTTGTGCCAGCAGCCACTCAACTCAGCATGTGGTATATCTTTAAAAATTTTTTAAATTTATTTTTGACTATGCCTTGTTGCTTCAGGGGCTTTTCTTTAGTTGTGGTGAGTGGGGGCCACTTTCCCACTGCAGTGCATGAGCTTCTCATTGCAGTGGCCTCTCTTGTTGCACAGCATGGACTTCAGGACACGTGGGCTTTCCGTAGTTGTGGCTCCCGGGCTCTAGAGCACAAGCTCAGTACTTGTGGCACACAGGCTTAGTTGCTCTGGGGCATGTGGAATCTTCCTGGACCAGGGAATGAACCTATGTCTTTTGCATTGGCAGGCAGATTCTTATCCACTGGGCCACCGAGGAAGCCCAGCAGTTGGCACATCTTAACTCTTCCCAGGTAATGGGGCTGTGGGTAGGGTTAAGATGATATATTAGTTCATAACAAAGGACCACAGCCAGAGTGACCTAAACAACAGAAATGTATCTTCTCACAGTCCTGCAGGCTGGAAATCCAAAATCATGGTGTCAGCAGTCTCGGTAACTTCTGAAGCCTTGCTCCTAGGTTTGCAGAGACCACTTTGTGTCCTCACGTGGTCTTACCTCTGTGTATGTCTGTGTCCTAATCTTTTCTTTTTCTTAAATTATTTTTTAATTAATGTATAGTTGCTTTACAATGTTGTCTTAGTTTCAGGTGTGCAGCAAAGTGAATCAGTTATACATACACACATCTCCACTCTTTATTAGATTTTTTTCCCATTTAGGTCAACACAGAGCATTGAGTATTGTTTCCTGTGCGGTACAGTAGGTTCTCACTGCTGCTGCTGCTAAGTCACGTCAGTCGTGTCTGCCTCTGTGCGACCCCATAGGTGGCAGCCTACCAGGCTCCCCCGTCCCTGGTATCCTCCAGGCAAGAACATTGGAGTGGGTTGGCATTTCCTTCTCCAATGCATGAAAGTGAAAAGTGAAAGTGGAGTCGCTCAGTCGTGTCCGACTCTTGGCGACCCCATGGACTGCAGCCCACCAGGCTCCTCTGCCCATGGGATTTTCCAGGCAAGAGTACTGGAGTAGTTATCTGTTTTATACATAGCAGTGAATATATGTCAATCCCAGGCTCACAGCTGATCTCACCCCACCTCCCTCCTTGCCATCCATATGTTTGCTCTCTACGTGTGTATATCTGTTTCTGTCTTGCTANGACCCCATGGACTGCAGCCCACCAGGCTCCTCTGCCCATGGGATTTTCCAGGCAAGAGTACTGGAGTAGTTATCTGTTTTATACATAGCAGTGAATATATGTCAATCCCAGGCTCACAGCTGATCTCACCCCACCTCCCTCCTTGCCATCCATATGTTTGCTCTCTACGTGTGTATATCTGTTTCTGTCTTGCTAATAGCTTCATATGTACCATTTTTCTAGATCCTACATAGATGTGTTAATATATATTTGTTTTTGTCTTTCAGACTTTTGTCACTTTATACAACAGTCTCTGGGCTCATTCACGTCTCCGCAAATGGCACAGTTTGTTTCCTTTTCACGGCTGTGTAATATTCCATCATATTTTTGTGCCACATCTTCTTTAGCCATTCCTCTGTCGATGGATGGCCTTCTCTGGTGGCTCGGTGGTAAATAATCCACCTGCCAGTGCAGGAGACATGGGTCCAATCCCTGATCCAGAAGGATCCCTTGGAGAAGGAAATAGCAACTCACTGCCATTCTTGCCTGGGAAATCCCATAGACAGAGGAGCCTGGTGGGCTACAGTCCATGGGGTCGCAAAGCGTTAAACATGATTTAGTGACTGAACACCACCACCAATAATTAGTGATGTTGAACATCTTTTCATGTGCCTCTTGGCCATCTGTCTTCTTGGGAGAAGTGTCTATTTATATTTTCTGCCAATTTTTTTTGATAGAGTTGTTTGTCTGCTTGATATTGAGTTGCATGAGCTGTTTGGGTATTTTGGAGATTAATCCCTTGTCAGTTGCTTCATTTGCAAATATTTTCTCATATTCTGAGGGTTGTCTTTCCATCTTGATTATGGTTTCCTTTGCTGTGCAAAAGCTCTTAAGTTTAATTAAGTCCCACTTGTTTATTTTTGTTTTTATTTTCCTTACTTCAAGAGGTGGATCAAAAAAGATCTTCTTATAAGGACGTCAGGCACATTGGATTAAGGCCCACTCGAATCACCTTAATTTTCTCCTGTAAGGCGCCATCTCCAAATATAGTTACATTGGCAGATACTGGGGTTTGAACTTCAACAAATGAATTCTGGGGGGAACACAATTCAGCATCCATTACAGAGTGGGCAGTTCTTGTGCTCTGCTTTTTGGAGAAAACAACCCTGGAAAGGGGAAAATCGCCCTCCTCCCGAGAAATTCTGGAGGAAGGGGACTGAACATTAGAAGAGACCGGAGTCCTGTTCCTCGTTGCAGAGAGACTGCAGGTCTTCAAAGAGGAAATGACTCAATGGTGTCTCTGGGCAGCTGAAGCCACAGAGCGCCTCAAACAGTTTCCTGTACCTAAACCCAGCCCCTGAATACCGGCCTCTGAGCAAGGCTCAGGAGTAGCAGAGAATGCACCACTCTAGAGACACTACAGGGACACAAACAGGAGGTGGGTGGATCAGAAGAAGCTGGGCACCATGTGCGTGTGTGGAGTAAGAATCAGACGATGGGAGGAACATAGGTAAATCTGTGGCTGATTCATGTTGATGTTTGGTAGAAACCAACAGAGTAAAGCGATTATCCTTCAATTAAAAATAAAGAATCAGACAAGATCCCTCCTTCATTCTTTTTTTTTTTTTAATGTTTCTAATTCCTTTTTTTTTTTTGAACTTTTAATTTTGTATTGGGGTGTAGCCGATTAACAATGTTGTGGTAGTTTCAAGTGAACAGCGAAGGGACTCAGCCTTGATTTTGTCCCTTAAGACTCATTTCTGACTTCTGAGTTCCGAAACTGTAAGATAACCAATTTAGTATTGCCTTAAGCAGCAACAGGAACTAATACAACTAGGATGCATGAGTCATCCTAGTTGTATTAGTCAACTAGGTCAATACAACTATTGACTCCCACCCCCCAATAGGGTCATTGTGAGAATTCAGTGAGTTACTATGAATTAAAGAAGACTGAATGGCAAATCACTGATGCTTTCGAATTGTGGTGCACTGACTCAATGGGGAAGACTCTGATGCTTGGAAAGACTGAAGGCAAAAGGAGAAGGGGTCAACAGAGGATTAGATGGTTGGATGGCATCATCGACTCAATGGACATGAGTGAGCAAACTCCGGGAGATAGTGAAGGACAGGGAAGCCTGGCACACTGCAACACATGGGGTCACAAAGAGACATGAAGGACTTAGGAGTGAACAACAGCAGCTGTGCACCTAGCACAGTGCCTGGCAGGCGGCATGTGCATTAGTACGACCTATAAGTAAAGATCATTATTGTTCTAAGAAGAACAGTCATGCAGACGTGATGATGAAAGGCAACTGACATTCAGTCTTCGAGTGGAAGACCATGGAGGGGAGTGGAGACTGGTGAGCTGGTGAGCTGATGCCCTCTCCACAGAGGACAGCTGCTACCCAACCTGGGTTGCCGTCACAGCCCCCAACTTCCCAAGAAATCTCGATTTGTCCTGTGCAAAGGTTCATAACCTTTAAACACTGGCTACTAATTGCTGTTTGAAAAACACACTTGGTGATTGGACATGATCTTACATCTACAGATAGATCACCTTATGTAATAACTGAAAAGAATCAGAAAAAAAATTTTTTTTAAGTTTTGATACTTTATTTTTGTTTGTTCGGGCCACATGGCATGCAGGTTCTTCCCCAGCCATGCAGGTTCAGTTTCTTGGAGACCATGCATCTCAGTGTTTGTATGCCATAGTAACGCAGCAGGGAGGGGCATAGTGTCATCAAAGGGAAGTAGGAAACAATTTAATTGCTATGATTTTTCCTTCTATTACCTCTGGATCCTGGCAAGTGATGGGGAGAAGAGTTTTCTGTTCCAGGGCTGGGGGTGGGGGTGGTATCAAGTGAAGACAGGAGACTTTGGGTATTGAGAAAGTATTGGGGTGGGGAGAGGGGGAAATCTGAAAAGATACCGGTGTTGTTAGCGGAAATCAAGTAGATAGAATTCTAAGAAGTTGTAAAGAGGTCACTGGCCTGGCCTGGGGGCTTCCTGCTCCCGCACTTTATCTGAAATCAAAGCCCCTCCCAAAGGTGATCTTAGGAGGCTCAACTCTGTAGAGGTTCCATCCCCAGGCAGACGTTGGTGGCTGCTGGTGACTTTGATGAGTCCCCCTCAGACACACACGCACACAACCCCAGTCTTCTTATCAAAGCCACGGAAACAGAAAGACCACGAAGAGAGTAAAGGAAACTCCAGCATGGGTGGAGGCTGGGCCCCTGGGGCTGTTTCTCCTCCCACCAGCCCAGCCAGGGAGGCATGAAGCTGGGTGCCCTTGGTGTAGGCAGAGTGGGGTGGGGGAGGCACCTGAGCCTTGGTCGCTGCATCTGGAAAGTGAGGGCAACAGCAACTCCTGCCCAGAGGTGCAGATAAAGATGTGACCCACCACCTATTCACATTGCTGTTTGACAGAAAACAACAAAATTCTGTAAAGAAATCATCCTTCATTTAAAAAATAAATTGAAAAGATGTGACTTGCACAAGACGTCTGGTGCAGGGGACATGCCTGGCAGCTGCCCTCCTTAATATCTCTAAGTGACACTCATGTCCTCATGGATCTCTTCCTGCATACCAGGCACCATACCAAGTGGCTTTTTTCCTCATCTAATTTTAAAATTCAGTTTCTTTTTTTTTTAATTTTTATTTATTTGGCTGCACTGGGTCTTAGTTGTGGCACAAGGGATCTTTAGTTTCAGCATTTAAACTCTCAGTTGCCGTATGTGGGATCTAGTTCCCTGACCGGGGATTGAACCGGGGCCCCCTGCATTGGGAGTTGCGGAGTCTTAGCCACTGGACTAGGGAAGTCCCTCCTCATCTGATTTCATCTTTACAATAAACCCAGGAGGTGAGAATCCTTGTTACCTCGTATTTCACAGATGAGGATACCGGGCATGGAGAGGTGATGGGGTTTGCTCCTGTGTTACATGGCCAGGAAATGACAGAGTAGACTTGGAACCCAAGACCATCAGATGGCAAAGCCGGTTCCCTTCACTTCTTTGCCAGGCAACTGTGTCAACAATAACAAGAGTGATTCATTCTCTGGGGTCTGGGCTGTGATCCTAGGGTCCAGGGAAACCTTGCTTCCTGGGTCCATGCTCATTTGCATAAAGCATCAGGTCTGTAAGCATATCATTACTTGTCCCTCCCCACACTCTTGGATGCCCTGTTGCCCCAAGCTCCCAGCTGGCTGGGTAGAGTGCCAGTCTGTGCTGAATGTCGGCAAGAAGGGTACTGAAGTGTGTAGCCTCTGCTTTCTCAGGAACTGTGGATTTGAGGCTAGAGCACACCTGGGCATCAGGTCTCTGGCTTCCCTGCTAAACCTCCTGCATGGAGTTAGGTCAGCTGGGTTCAGAGTTCTCAGCTGCAAAAGTGACCTCTGTGGGTCATTCCATCTGTCCCTGGGCTTCCATGAGCCACCTGCCCCTTAAGAACTAGACAGACCAGCTGCAATGTTCAGCGTTTATTTCCAAGGCCAGTGGTCCAAGGGCTACAGACTAGGTCTGGTCCCCACCCCAGGATGTGAGGTGGCTGGGAAGAGCTGGCTGTGTGTGTTTGTCACTGTGAGGCTGTGAGTGTGTGTGATGGGTGTGACCGTGATGCAGCATGCGGAAGTATGACCTGAGAAGCATCGCGTCCCATGTGTCATACGTGCTGTGACTGTGCGGCCCAGTGTGGGTGACGGGCTGTGATGATGACTTGTGTGTGACTGTGTCGTATGTGGTTGTAACGCAGTGTCTGTGACGGAGGGTTTGCTCTGCTGTCTAGGACTTCCAGGTTGTGTGAGAATCTGACATTTGGTGTGTGTGTCTATGGCTGTCAAGGAGTGAGCTTGTGATTCTCTGGGATGCTGTAGCTATGATGACAGTTTCTTTCTTTCACTTTTGCTACCTTTTCTTTCTCTTTCCTTTATTTCCACCTTTTCTTTCTTTCTCTATCAACCATCTTTCTCTTCTTTCACCTTTCCTTTCCTTCCACCCGTCTTTCATTTTTCCTGCCTTCTCTCCCTTGCTTCTCTCACTCTCTCTTTCGCTCTTTTTCTTTTTCTCTCTTGAAACATTTTCTAAGTGCCTGTGCACCAGCCTCTGGCTTGGGTGCTGAAACAGTGGTGCTGGGTGTCAGCCAACCTGTGGATGATATACACTGGGAGCCAGAAAACAACCACAGAGGGAAAATTTACACCATGGAAATGGGTGTCCCCTCCTGGGACAGCTGTTTGTTGAACCCCTCCCAGCATGTCCCTATGCCTGTTTCTCTGAGTGTAGCTTCGTGGCCAGGCTGTGGTGTGGCCGCAAGGCCCATGGGTGGAACTTGGGTCATGACTATGACCGTGGGTAGGGCTGGGCTGGGCTGGGCTCTCCAAGGTGGTTGAGTCTTGATGATCAATCCTCACCACCCGCCACCAGACTCCACCCACACTTCTGAGAGGGTAGAGGGTGTTAAGAAATTTTCTGTTCTCAGGCAACTCCCCGGACCCCCATGTCCCACTTTAATCTGAATCAAAAGTATAAATACAATTTCCTGTCTTAGCCAACCACCACCACCACCATCACCATCACCCTTTGATCTGAATCAGAAGTATAAATAGCCACCCCTTACCCCTTCCTGCATATCAAGATCAGCTTTAGCCCCTGCTTGGGGGCTAACAGACCCCCCAGTGTTGTCCAGGCAGGGCCTGCAGTCTCCTTTGGTCCTTCAGAGGTGCCTGCTGGTTCTTGGGGCAGCTGCGTTCTCCGCCTCGCTGGTCCCCACTGAGCTTTCCACGTGTCAACTTTGGGTGTCCCCCAGGCCAGCTCTAAAAACCTCCTCTTCGTGTTCTTCTGTGTCCAGAGGCATCCTCTGAGGTCTCTTACTTGTCAGAGATGCACGTTGGATTGGCTCCGACTACGTCCTTCACACCATGAAGGCCCCGAAGTAGGAGCGTGTGCCGTCATGGACTTGGATCACACGCTCGCCTGGCATGCGTACCACCACCTCGTCCCCCACGTCCAGGTGGACCACTCCGCCCAGGAAGCTGCTGTCCCACCACGCCTGGGAGCCGCCTGCTCGCCCGCACCGCGACCGCCGGTTGACCAGGAGCTCCACCTCCTCCGGGTAGCTGGCGGTGCGCTTGTAGAGCCCGTGGGTGATAGGCAGGCAGCCGGTCAATCCCTGGGAGCAGCCCGTACCACCCAGCTGCACCTTGGAGTAGATGTAGTAGTAGCCGGCCTGGGCAACCACCAGGGCCCCATCCCGGTAGCTAAGGCCCCTCAAGAAGGCCAGGCCCAGTTTCGTCTCCCATCGCAGCGGGCCTTCCTTGCCAGTCCGGCTGAAGTCGGCCCCTGTGGAGGGAGACAGAGCAGGGCTGGTGAGCGCACGTTTCCTGCTCGCAGTGGGACCCCGGGCCAATCGCCAGCCCTCTCTGAGCGCCGCCTTGCTCTGTGCTAGGCTTTAAATGTATGCACTCACTTTATCCTCACTTTACAGGTAGGGGAACTGAAGCACGGTAAGTGGCAAAATAACTTGCTTATCCTCCATCTTAACGCTTTCACCCCCTTCTTGCAGGCGGGGAAACCGAGGCACAGAGCAATCGATTTGCCCAAACCGTCAGAAATTGTTAAGTGGCAGAACTAAGGATTTAAGCAAAACACATCATGGCCCAGCAGCCTTATAACCTCTGTGTGCCTCAGTCTCCCTCTCTGGAAAATGGACCTATGAATAGTCCTGGCTAAGGACTGAATGAATGAAGAGGTGGAAAGCCCATCACAGTGTGAGCCAGAGAGTAAGCACCCTACAAGGGTTTATTCAGTAAATGAAATTAGAAATTCGTGGACTCAGGCAGTGTCTGTGCTCTGGGCAGCCTTGAAGAACTAATGAATAAAAGAGTACTTAGCCACCATTGGGGTGTCTGGTCTCCCCAAGACCCACTGAACCCTCTTACCCCCTGCCAGGACTTGAGGGCCCCCTCACCTGTGAGGTGTGCTGCTGGTTTGTCTTGTTTGGGCTTCTGCTCTGGAGAGAGAGAATGAGAGGTCAGAGGTGAAGGTCGTGGTGGGGGGTAAAGGATCAGCCTCCAGAGGGGTCATCTAGTCCACCTCCTGGTGTCAACCTCACCCTTTCCGGAATGACCCAAACTTCTGCTTCTCCGGCCTCGGGGAGGGGCTTCCGTGGGGCTTGGGCCAGTTGTGCAAATTGCATTGAGCAATGGACTGAGGGGGTGGGGGCAGCATGGGAACCATACTGTCCCCTCCTGGGTGGGGAGGGGGGTGACCAGGACCCTGACTCACCTTGCAGCAGCTGCTCCCACTGTTTCGCACTTTTGTCCTGAAAGTACAGAGTAGCCCCATGGTGAGGATCTGTGGGGCCCACGCCCTGGTATCACTCAGACTCGTGGCCAAGAGGCACACACAGACCACGGGCACAGACGTCGCCCTCCATCAACTCCAAGGCCACGTGCACGCCCCGCCCCTACTCCCTGCCACCCAGCAGGCTCTTAACCAGCCAGGACCTCAGTTTTCCCCACTTGTAAATGGACACATGGAAAATGCCTGGTTTGAATTCCCATGTGAAAAGTGTATTACAATGCCTGGCACAGAGCAAGCGCTATAGAAGTGTTTTTTACATAAGTGCTAGGGAGCTCAATCCCCGGATCAGGAAATGGCAACCCACTGGAGAAGGCAATGGCAACCCACTCCAGTATTCTTGCCTGGAGAATTCCAGGGCCTGGCAGGCTACAGTCTATGGGGTCGCAGAGTCAGACAGGACTGAAGTGAGTTAACACACACACACACACACACAGAAGATACACAGTCACCTGAATGGCTGGACACTTGTACATAAATGCAAACACATGAATACAGACACATGGACACAGACCTGGACACACTGACAAGACACACATGGAGGCAGATACATGGGTGCAGGGTTTACAGATTCACTTGGGTCTACACATACAGAGACCCAGCAACAGAGACACACGATGTCTTCTACAGGCTGTAGAAGAGTGAGGAAGTGGCTGTGTTGGTACACGTGTGTGGGATAGCAGCACAGGTCCAAGTGGGCCTGTGGCCATCAGGTCCAGCCACGAGGAGAAAAAGGACCTGGAAACAAAAAAAGGCCAAGACTGCATGGGCATGGCGTGAGACACCAGACCTACAGGTGTGGCAGAGACGTCCGCGGTCATAGGAAACGGATGCAGAGAGACATGCTCACAGACTGAGACAAGTGGCTTAGTGACAGCCCTGATAGTGGTGATTAGGGCACTGCTGATAATGACTAGCTAGGTCAGGGGTTTCCATGGTGGTCCAGCGGTTAAGACTCTGAACTTCCAATTTAAGGGCGAACGTCTGACCCCACTGCTGTCTGACATGGCCCCCAAAATTTTTTTTAATTAAAATATTTTTTAAAGTGGTCAAACTGAGGAATCAGATAAGTATTTTAAACAACTAGCCATGTCAGGATGGCAGTTCTGGGGGATACAGACAACACAACTGTTTTATAAAACATTAAGCTTCCTAGAGGTATGTGTGCTTAGTTGTGTCTGACTCTTTGCAACCCCATGGACTGCAGCTCACCAGGCTCCTCTGTGCATGGAATTCTCCAGGCGAGAATACTGGGGTGGGTTGCCATTGCCTCCTCCAAGGGATCCTCCCAACCCAGGGATCAAAATCGAATGTCCTGTGTCTCTTGCATTGGCAGGTGGATTCTTTATCACTGAGCCACCTGAGAAGTCTGCTCCTAAACACCTAGGTTTTGTTAGTTCCCATCACTAGAAGGAATTATAATTATGTGATGCCATTGCAGTATTTATACACAAATCAATATGTTGTACACCTTAAACTTACACAATGGTCTATGTCAATTATATCTCAATTAAAAAAAAAAAAAAGTCAGTTCCCATTTATTGAATGCCTTCCCTGGTGGCTCAGACGGTAAAGCATCTACCTACAATGTAGGAGACCCGAGTTCAATCCCTGGGTCAGGAAGATCTCCTGGAGAGGGAAATGGCAACCCACTCCAGTATTCTTGCCTGGAAAATCCCATGGATGAAGGAACCTGGTAGGCTACAGTTCATGGGGTCGCAAAGAGTCGGACACGACTGAGTGACTTCACTTCACTTTGCCCGTGCCACACACACAGTATTCTGTTTTATTCCCTATAGAGACTCTAATTATCATGCCCATTTCATGGATGAGGAAACTGAGGTTCCACAAGTGAATTAGCTTGCCTGGGACTGCTCTTAGTCTGTCCTCCATCTTTGCACACACACGTACAGATGCTCAGTGACATTGGCTTGGAGATCCCCACCCCCACCCCAGTGGTGCTTACCTGCAGGGGGGCGCTAACTGCCTCTAGGCGCCAGTGCAGCTGCAGCAGGAACCAGCCCTGGACAGCCAGTCCGGCCACCAACAACAGCAGCACGAGGCCCAGTCCCAGCTGGGCAGCACTGCAGGGCTGTCTCCTGCGGGTGTGCCCCAGCCTCCTGAATGGGATGTCTGTCTGTCCATCCACCACGAACACCGAGGGCCTTGCAACTGTCTCTTCCATGTCTGAGTGGATGAGGCCCCAAGATGCTTGGGATCTGGCTGGCCTGGCTGAATCCTTCAGGCCAGGAGGGAGGAAACCACGATTGCCCAACACGCCTGGGCTTCTCACACTGCCAACAGGCACTCGTGGGTCCTGGGGCTGCCTTTAGAGCTGGGGCTCGGCCCCTCCCCTTCCCCCACACGCCCTCCTCTCCTTCCTGTCATCTCCCCACCCCCAGGCTGGCCCCATCTCACCCTCACTCAGAGCCTCTCACACTTTCCAGAGGCATCTGGAGATGTGACTCAGGTGGGGACGGGAGACGAAAAGTCCCAGCTTTCCCTTCTGATGGCATCAACCACGTGGTTGCCAAGTGTTTGCTGAGCACTTCGGCATCATTCACTTGGTCACCAAATGTTTGCTAAGAACCTCCTGTGTCCCAGGTACTGTTCTAGGTTTGGGGGCACAGCTGTGAGCAAGAGAGACAGATGTCTGTGGTCTTAAAGCACTCCTATTCTAGCGGAGTGAGAAAGACCAGCGTAGTAAGAAAATACTATAGAGTGCTTGAAACGGTAATACAAGTGATGGGAAATGCCCACAAAGAGTGATTTGTGTGTGTACATGTGCGTGCGTGAGATTAGGTGTGTGCACGAGTGTGTGGATGCATGTGTGTGTAGTTGCAAGTGTGCACCTATGTGTGGAGGGTGTGCATGCAGATGTGTGCAGGTGCGTGTGCATGCCCGTGCTTGAGTGTGCTTGTGTGTCTGTACACACTCCTGTGTGCATGCGTGCAAGTTTGTGTGTGTGTGTGTGGTTTGTTTTTAAGTATTTATTTATTTATTTGGCTGTGCTGGGTCTTAGTTGAAGCATGTGGGATCTTTGATCTCGTTGCGGCATTCAGGATCTTTAGTTGTGGCATGCGAACTCTTGGTTGCAGCACGTGGGATCTAGTTCCCTGTCCAGGGATCAAACCCAGGTCCCCTGCATTCGGAGTGGAGTCTTAGCCAGTAGACCGTCAGTGAAGTCCCACTGAAACTCACAGTCAGAGGGTGGAACCACCGTCCACTCAGCTTACTAAAGCCAAGTCCTGGGAGTCCTCCTGGACCTCTCCTCCATCCTGTCAAGACGTTCCACCCTCAGCAAGCCCTATGGATTCAACCTCTGAACCAGATCCCAAATCCAGCCACCACTGCCATCCCCACCGCTACCACCCTAAGTGCTAGAGACTATGTTTGTTCCCCAGCCCCTACATTGATATGTGAATACCTCCAACGTGATAGCACTTAGAGGTGGAGCCTTGGGGAAAGGCTAGGGGCCAAAGTTGGAGCCCTCCTGAACGGGATTAGTGCCTTTATAAGGGGAGTTGTAAGAGATATGTTCTGTCTCCCTCTCTGCTGTGTGGGGACAGAGATGGATGGAGGCCAGGCCAGGAAGAGGGCTTGCTTTGGAACTCAGCCATGCAGGCACCCTGGTCTCAGACTTCCAGCCTCTAGAACTGTGAGAGATAGATGTCTGTTGTTTAGCAGCCCCAACAGACTAAAACACTAAGGGACGCATCAGTTTTTGCTTGGACTGGTACAGTAGCATCCCAGCTGGATACACTGCTTTACCTTGTGCCATCTTACGATTCATTCTCCACCTTCAAGCTAGTATGGCCTTGCTTATTTCTTTCTTTCTTATTTTATTGTTGTGAATTCACACAACATAAAATGAACTGTTTATTTATTTATATTAAATTCTTTTTGACCTTGCTGGATGTTCACTGTGGTATTGCGGCTTCCCTAGGTGTGGCTCTTGAACTCAGTAATTGTGCACAGGCCTCTCTACTTGCTGCTTGAGGGCTTAGTTGCCCTGAGGCCTTAGTTCCCTGACTAAGGATTGAACCTGTGTCCCCTGCAATGGAAGGTAGATTCTCAACCACTAGACCACCAAGGAAGTCCCCAAATGAATCATTTTAAAGCAAGCAACTCAGTGCTATTTAGTACATTTACAGTGTTGTACAACACTACCTAGTTCAAAAGCATTTCAGTGTCTCAAAGGTAAACCTTATAACCATCAAGAAGTCATTCCCCAAGTCCCCCATCCCCAGACCCTGGCAACTGTGAGTCCACTTTCCTGCTCTATGGATTGATCTGTGTTGGACTTTAAAAAAAAACATAGAAACACACTACCTGGTCTTTTGTGTTCAGCTTCTTTCACTGAGGATAATGTTTCTAAAATTCATTCGCACTGTAGCGTGTGTTCAGTGCTTCACTCCTTGCTAAGGCTGAGTAATATTCCAGTGTGTAGATGAACCATATTTTGCTTATCCATTCACCCATTAATGGATATTTACATTATTTCCACCTTTTTGTTATTTTGATAAACACTGCTACAAGCATGTGTGTGCATGTGTTTGGGTTCCAGGTCACAATTCTTTGGGGTATATACCTAGGACAGGAACTGCTGGCACCAGCCTTAAAAAAAATTATAGTTTAATTGTTTGGTAACACTATGGGGCATGTGGGATCCTAGCACCCCAACCAAGGATTGAACCCATGCCCCTTGCAGTGCAAATGTGAAATCTGAACCACTGGACCTCCAGGGAAATCCCCTGGCATGAGCTTTTAAACACTTAAGTCAGCTCTCATTTCTTCCATGTTTGTGTTGTCGTTCAGCCAGCAAATTGTGTCTGATTCTTTGTGACCCCATGGACTGCAGCACGCCAAGCTTCTCTGTCCCTCACTANAATGTGAAATCTGAACCACTGGACCTCCAGGGAAATCCCCTGGCATGAGCTTTTAAACACTTAAGTCAGCTCTCATTTCTTCCATGTTTGTGTTGTCGTTCAGCCAGCAAATTGTGTCTGATTCTTTGTGACCCCATGGACTGCAGCACGCCAAGCTTCTCTGTCCCTCACTATCTCCCAGAGTTTGCTCAAACTCATGTCTGTTGAGCCAGTGATGCCATCCAACCATCTCATCCTCTGTTACCCCCTTCTCCTCTTGCCCTCCATCTTTCCCAGCATCAGGGCATTTCAAAAGAGTCAACCCTTCATATCAGGTGGCCAAAGTATTGGAGCTTCAAATCATCATCAGTCCTTCCAATGAATATTCAGAGTTGATTTCCTTTAGGATTGACTGGTGTGGTCTCCTTGCTGTCCAAGGGACTCTCTAGAGTCTTCTCCAGCACAACAATTTGAAAGCATCAGTTCTTTGGTACTCATCCTTCTTTATGGTCCAATTCTCAGTTCAATTCAGTCGCTCAGTCATGTCTGACTCTTTGTGACCCCATGAACCGCAGCAAGCCAGGTCTCCCTGTCCATCACCAACTCCCAGAGTTTACCCAAACTCATGTCCATTGAGTCGGTGATGCCATCCAACCATCTCATCCTCTGTCGTCCCCTTCTCCTCTTGCCCTCAATCTTTCCCAGCATCAGGATCTTTTCAAATGAGTCAGCTCTTTACATCAGGTGGCCAAAGTACTGGAGTTTCAGCTTCAACATCAGTCCTTCCAATGAACACCCAGGACTGATTTCCTTTAGGATGGACTGGTTGGATCTCCTTGCAGTCCAAGGGACTCTCAAGAGTCTTCTTCAACACCACAGTTCAAAAGCATCAATTCTTCAGTGCTCAGCTTTCTTTATAATCCAACTCTCACACCCATACATGACTACTGGAAAAACCATAGCCTT
>SJYA01001107.1:36904-48563 GCA_006410615.1 Neotragus moschatus
TTGAGATTTCTCCCAGCAATCTTGATTCCAGCTTGTGCTTCTTCCAGCCCAGCGTTTCCTGTGATGTACTCTGCATATAAGTTAAATAAGCAGCATGACAATATACAGCCTTGACGTACTCCTATTCCTGTTTGGAACCAGTCTGTTGTTCCATGTCCAGCTCTAACTGTTGCTTCCTGACCTGCATATAGGTTTCTCAAGAGGCAGGTCAGGTGGTCTGGTATTCCCATCTCTTTCAGAATTTTCCACAGTTTATTGTGATCCACATCGTCAAAGGCTTTGGCATAGTCAACAAAGCAGATATAGATGTTTTTCTGAAACTCTCTTGCTTTTTTGATGGTCCAGCAGATGTTGGCAATTTGATCTCTGGTTTCTCTGCCTTTTCTAAAACCAGCTTGAACATCTGGAAGTTTTTTGGAACTCTGCATTCAAATGGGTATATCTTTCCTTTTCTTCTTTGCTTTTCACTTCTCTTCTTTTCACAGCTATTTTTAAGGCCTCCTCAGACAGCCATTTTGCTTTTTTACATTTCTTGGGGATGGTCTTGATCCCTGTCTCCTGTACAATGTTACGAACCTCCATTCATAGTTCATCAGGTACTGTATCAGATCTGGTCCCTTAAATCTATTTCTCACTTCCATTGTATGATCATAAGGGATTTGATTTAGGTCATACCTGGATGGTCTTGTGGTTTTCCCCACTTTCTTCAATTTAAGTCTGAATTTTGCAATAAGGAGTTCATGATCTGAGCCACAGTCATCTCTCAGTCTTGTTTTTGCTGACTGTATAGAGCTTCTCCATCTTTGGCTGCAAAGAATATAATCAATCTGATTTCAGTGTTGACCATCTGATGATGTCCATGTGTAGAGTCTTCTCTTCTGTTGTTGGAAGAGGGTGTTTGCTATGACCAGTGCGTTCTCTTGGCAAAACTCTATTAGCCTTTGCCCTGCTTCATTCTGTACTCCAAAGCCAAATTTGCCTATTACTCCAGGTGTTTCTTGACTTCCTACTTTTGCATTCCAGTCCCCTATACTGAAAAGCACATCTTTTTTCAGTGTTAGTTCTAAAAGGTCTTGTAGGTCTTCATAGAACCGTTCAACTTTAGTTTCTTCAGCGTTACTGGTTGGGCCATAGACTTGGATTACTGTGATACTGATATTGAATGGTTTGCCTTGGAAACAAACAGAGATCATTCTGTTTTTGAGATTGCATCCAAATACTGCATTTCGGACTCTTTTGTTGACTATGATGGCTACTCCAGTTCTTCTAAGGGATTCCTGCCCACGGTAGTAGATATAATGGTCATCTGAGTTAAATTCACCCATTCCAGTCCATTTTAGTTCACTGATTCCTAGAAGGTCGACGTTCACTCTTGCCATCTCCTGTTTGACCACTTCTAATTTGCCTTGATGCATGAACCTAACATTCCAGGTTCCTATGCAATATTGTTCTTTACAGCATTGGACCTTGCTTCTATCACCAGTCCCATCCTAGGTGGTGTTTTTGCTTTTGCTTCATTCTTTCTGGAGTTATTTCTCCACTGAACTCCAGTAGCATACTGGACACCTACCGACCTGGGGAGTTCATCTTTCAGTGTCCTACCTTTTTACTTTTTCATACTGTTCATGGGGTTCTCAAGGCAAGGCTACTGAAGTGGTTTGCCATTCTCTTCTCCGATGGACCACATTATGTCAGACCTCTCCACCATGACCCATCCATCTTGGGTGGCCCCACATGGCATGACTTAGTTTCACTGAATTAGACAAGGCTGTGGTCCGTGTGATCAGATTGGCTAGTTGTCTGTGGTTTCAGTCTGTCTGCCCTCTGATGCCCTCTCTCAGTGCCTAGCGTCTTACTTGGGTTTCTCTTACCTTGAATGTATATCCCTTCAGGGCTGCTCCGACAAAACACAGCCACTGCTCCTTAACTTGGACATGGGGTAGCTCCTCTCAGCCGCCGCTCCTGATCTTGGACGTGGGGAAGCTCCTTTCTGCCACACTTGCGTTTCTCTTATCTTGGACGTATATCCCTTCAGGGCTGCTCCAGCAAAGCACAGCCACTGCTCCTTACCTTGGACGTGGGATAGCTCCTCTCAGCCACCGCTCCTGACCTTGGACGTGGGATAGCTCCTCTTGGCCGCCCCTGTGCCGCGCAGCTGCTGCCCCTGCACCAGGCAGCTGCCGCTGTCCAATTCTCACATCTGTACAAATCTTCCAAGAACCTCATATTGAGCTTATGAGGGTTGACAGATTGTGGCCTGTGGGCAGAGTCAGCCCAGGCTTATATTTCTGTGCAGCCACAGGAGTTGCTCTCAGGGGGCTCATACTTTAGGGTCCTGGAGTCACAGATGGGGCACCTTCCTCTTGTCCCTGTTCCCTCCTTTGCTTCCAACTGGCTTCCTAAATGGCAGCCAACACTCACCACTAGCCAGGCTTCATAGCTGATTGTGTTGCAGGGAAGAACTGATTCTGCCTCAGTTGTCTCATCTGGGTGATCTGGCAGGAACTGTGACTTGCTTTTGTTCTTATAATACGTTAGGACTGACTGCCTCAGAGGACCCTGCCCCTCTGCCTGACTTGAACTAAAATGCCTTTGTTTAGCTCACAGAGAGATAATCTGACCCTACCCACCTGTGAATGGCTGCAAGAAAAGAAGAAATTAACACACTCGCTCTTACTTTGCAAGATAAATGGTCTTTTTACTTCCTCACCTCCTCTCCCTCTCTGTTTAGATAAAAGAACCTGGCATCCAGACCCCAACAAGATGGTTACCTTGAGACATTAGTCTGCCATCTTCGGGGTCAGCCAGTTTTCTGAACAAAGTCGTGGTCTTTGCCTCAAAACCTCTTTTTTTTAGTTGGCTTGTCATGTGGTGAGCAAAGCAAGCTTGGGCTGTGTAATCATCACATGGGCTGCCACCTACATGTTGGTGTGTCTTCTGTTGGCAGTTACTATGCATTGACTGGGTGCATCTGATTCTGGGGGTTGGTGACTCAGCATGTTGCTTCAACTCCGGCCAGCTCACCCAGATGAGACACCCTGGCCTTGGGAAAGAGAGGTTAGCTGGAAACTGGGCATCACTGGAGCAGAGAGAAACTGGCCTTGGTGGTCATCCCACACCCTCTCCACTCACCTGGATCTTGTCTACTGAAAAGGATGCACAATGTGAGAGTTGTAAGTTAAGTTTCATTTGGGATAAAATGAGGACTGCAACATAGGAGACAGCACTTTGGATAGCTCTGAGAGACTGCTTCAAAGAGCAGTCGTCCAAGAAGGTCAATATATAAGATTTTGGTGAAGGGCGAGTTCAGTGCAATCAAGCATTCATTTCACATGAGGTTTTCTGCTAGTCATGAGGAGCTGATGTCATCATGAAGGGATTTAGTGCTTTTCTAGATATAAGTCAAGAATCCACCTGCAATACAGGAGACAAGTGTTTGATCACTGGGTCAGGAATATCCCCTGGAAGAGGAAATGGCAACCCACTCCAGTATACTTGCCTGGGAAATTCCACGGACAGAGGAGCCTGGAGGGCTACAGTTCATGGGGTCGCAAAAAGTTGGATACAACTGAGCAACTAACACTCACTCACTAGATGTGAGGAGATACAAGGATTGGGATCATGAAATCAGTTTCTGAAAATATCTGACTATCTAAAGACCTGTCCCACCAGTTTCTCTGGAGCACAGAATGCCTCACTCTCCACCCTGAACTGCCTTCAAGGCATGTTGAGAGTCAGAAACTGCAGCAGCACAGGATTCCATCTCTGCAGAGGCAGGTGGAAAATGCCCTTGGCAAGTGCCAATTTGCAGTTGACAATCTCCAAGCCTCAGGCCCATCACTCTTCATCCAGAGAATGTCTCCAGCAGCTGGACAGGAATCCTGTCTTGCAACCCTGGATGGCCCATCCCAAGCAAATGGGGAATAAGGCAGGCTGGAAGCATCCTTCACTTTATGAATACCTTCTTAATAGCCTTAATTTTATCTCTCGGTCCTCAAAGACCAAAATATTTACTGTATAGCCCTTTGTAGAAGCGCTGTCCCCTGAAGTAAGAATAGACATTAAGGGGACTTCTGGTGGTGCAGTTGTTAGGACTGCATACTTTCACTGCCGAGCACATGGATTCAATCCCTGGTCAGAGAACTAAGATCCCCCATGGTGCCACGATGTATTACATCATCACCCTCATCGGGGAGGACCTCGAGAAGTTCAAGGCCCTTGAGAGTGACCCTGCTGATAGGCATCAAGGCTGCAGGGCAAGCTGCTGAAGGCACACCATTACACAACATTAAGCTGATCTGGGGGAGCAGCCCTCATCCCCCGAATTCTTTGGTCTTAGTTGCCGCATGTGGGATATAATTCCCTGACCAGGGATCGGCTCCAGGCCACCTGCATTGGGAGCTCGGAGCCTTAACCACTGGACCCCCAGGGAAGTTTCTCAGCATCATATTTTATGACCCTTACTTGCAGGGCAGGATTGAGCAGTCCCTGAGCCTGCAGATGGTCTATGCCTCTCAGGACTTACTGTTATCAGAGCGGTCTCCTTGTGGTCTCCTTGCACTATAATCTCAACAGACATAACCACCACCTCATCAATGACTTTACTATAAAGCAGGTGGTCCTATATTACTGACACTAATGAATGCATGGTGGAAGTAGACTAAAAGGCATCCTTTTCTTCAAGCAGGTTGGTGTTTGCGCAAGTTTGCTTAAAATGCTTTCTATGTATATCAGCTCTTTAGGTTTTCTGTTGCGTTAAGGACTTTGCATTTCCTTCTCTTTCAAAAAGAAAAAGATTATATCTACTTATTTAATTTATTTTTTGGCTGCGCTAGGTCTTTGTTGCTGCACTCGGGCTTTCTCTAGTTGCAGCGAGTAGGGGCTACTTTTCATTGCATGGCGAGGGCTTTTCATTGTGGTGGCTTCTCTTGTTGCAGAGCACAGACTCGATGCACATGGGCTTCAGTGGTTGCAGCTCGTGGGGTCCAGAGTATAGGCTCTGTAGTTGCGGTGCACAGGTTCAGTTGTTCCATGGCATGTGGAATCTTCCCAGGCCAAGGACTGAACCAGCATCCCTTGCATTGCAAGGAGGATACTTAACCACTGGACCACCAGGGAAGCCCTCTGCACTCCCTTCTTGCTGTCAAAATAACTTTATCATGATAGTGTTCCACTGGTTGACCTCAGCACCAGTAGGAGATAGCAGACAGCCTCACTGGTCATCTGTCTGCTTGGGTTTCATACACTGGTTTAGCACAATGTTTGGTAGAACATCACTGACCAGAAAACATGAATGTCACATCCCTAGAAACAAAAACCATGGTAGTTCCATTCCCAATGTGTACCTTAATTTTTTTTCTGTTTGTGTTTTAATTTTTCAAGTAAAAATAATACTGACTTTCAGTAAAAAAAATACTGACTTTTCACTTGGCTGTTCTGGTTTTAAAGGATGAGCTTAGGCTGTGTTAAAGGATGAGCTATAGGCTGTGTGTTTTTCTCTACCAACACGGCACTTATGAAATACTTTTACCATAAGTAAAATTTGAGGTGTTTTAAAAAAAAAAAAAAAAAAAAAAGAGCAGATGAGGTATGAGGTATGAAGCATCCCTAGTGAATGAGACACTTGAAGGACTGGTGGATGAGAAATCCTTAGGTCTAAACCTCAAGGAAGGCAGGATAGAGGGGTGGCCCTTGGTTGTGCACTGATCAGAGTGCTACAGCTTTGCTCAGGGTCCTTGAAAGATCTCTCATTTGTACACCTCCCACATCATGGTAGAGTGAGCAGAGACCTACCTGACAATCACAAGTTGCATCCCAGAAGGTTTAAGAAATTATGTGAATAAGCAATTCTTGGTCACAACAGCAGCCTGGTCCATATAGAGCAGCAAGAAATTCATCCAGGGTGCGATGCCGCCACTGCAGATGCCCACCAGGCATCATGGGCAGGGCTCCAGGATGATTTCCTGCAGCCAAGGGAGGGACCAGCTCTTGGAGGCCTCCTGGTAACCCACAACCTCTCCACAGTGGCACAGCCTCCCCAAGCTCCCTCTCTCAACAAACCCGCAAAACACAGGGATGATCCAGAACACCCCCTACTAGCAATAGCAGAGAGTGACAGAAAGTAATCCTCCAGACACACCTGGGACAAGGTGAAAAATAGATGAATTTTTCCAAAGAAGACGCACAGATAGCCCAAAAAGCACATGAAAAGATGCTCAGCATCACTAATTATTAGAGGAATGCAAGTGAAAACTGCCATGCGGTATCCACTGGTTAGAATGACCATCATCAAAAAACCCATGAAGAATAAATGCTGGAGAGAGTATGGAGAAAAGGAAACTCTCCCACACTCTTTGGTGGGAATGTAAATTGGTACAGCCACTGTGGAGAACAGTATGGAGGTTCTTTAAAAAACTAACAATATAGCTACCATAAAATCCTGTAATTCCACTCCTGGGCATATATCTGGAGAAAGCTATAATTTGAAAAGATACATGCACCCAATGTTCATTGCAATGCTATTTACAATAGCCAGGATGTAGAAGCAACCTAAGTGTCCACTGACAGATGAATGGATAAAAAAGATGTGGTACATATATACAATGGAATAGTACCCAGCCATAAAAATAATACAATAATGCCATTTGCAGCAACATGGATGGACCTGAGATTGTCAGACTGAATGCAGTAAGTCAGACAAAGACAAATATCATGTGATATCACTTATATGTGGAATCTAAAATGATGGTACAAATGAACTTATTTACAAAGCAAAAATAGAGTCACAGATGTAGAAAACAAACAGATAGTTACCAGGGAGGAAAAAGAAGGGAAGGATAAATTGGGAGTTTGGGATCAATATAAACACTAGTATGTAAAACAGATAACTGGTAAGGACCTACTGTATAGCACAGGGAACTCTTCTCAATATTCTGTAATGAATGACCTATATGGGAATAGAATCTAAAAAAGGGTGGCTATATGTATACATATAACTGATTCACTTTGTTGTATACCTGAAACTGACATTACATTGTAGATCAACTCTACTCCAATAAAAAATTTTTTAAAAATTGATCATGTCAGGGTCAACTGTTTGCTCTGGGGTTTCTTTGGTAGCTCAGCTGGTAAAGAATCCACTTGCAATGCAGGAGACCCTGGTTCAAATCTGGGGGCAGGAAGATCCACTGGAGAAGGGATAGGCTACCCACCCCAGTGTTCTTGGGCTTCCCTGGTGGCTCAGCTGGTAAAGAATCCTCCTGCAATGTGGAAGACTTGGGTTCAATCTTTGGGCTGGAAAGACTCCTGGAGAAAGGAACAGCTACCCACTCCAGTATTCTGGCCTGGAGAATTCCATGAGCTGTATAGTCCATGGGGTAGCAAAGAGTCGGATGCAACTGAGTGACTTTCACTTTCAAGAGAAAAGGAATTTGACAGTCTTTTTAGCTGATTCTGTACATAGACACCATGGATGTTGCAGAGTTAAAACTACAAAAGAGCTGGAGGCGTGGGCAAACTGAAGAAGATGTTATCTGCTTGTGGAAGCACCGAAAAAGACTAGGATGTGGTTTAGCAACAACCAACTTCTGTTATTGTGTGTTAAGTTTTTCAGCTGTGCATCAGTCACCAAGGAGTCCTTTATGTGTTCCTTGGGCACAGCAGGTCCTGAACACCTTGCTCAAGACTTGGCATCAGGGGAGAGACACAGAAGATGGTGGAGGAATAGGACAGGGAAACCACTTTCTCCCCCACAAATTCATCAAAAGAACATTTGCACGCCGAGCAATTCCACAGAACAACTTCTGAATGTTAGCAGAGGACGTCAGGCACCCAGAAAAGCAACCTATTGTCTTTGAAAGGACATAGGACAAAATATAAAAGATAAAAAGAGAGACAAAAGAGGTAGAGACGGAGATCTGTCCAGGAAAGGAATCTTAAAAAAGAGAGAAGTTCTGAAACACCAGGAAACACTCTCTCCAGTGGGTCTGTGGCGAGCCTTGGAATCTCAGAGGGCAACATAACTGGGAGGAAAAATAAATAAATAATTAAAACCCACAGATTACCTGCCTAACAGAAACTCCCAGCAGAGCAACAGTCCAGACGCTGGCATCCCCCACTAGCAGGCGGGGGCTGGACACGGAGGCGCAAGATGCATTGCTTAGAGTAAGGACCAGGCCTGAATGCCCCAAGGGCAATCTGAGGGAACTAGCTTGAGATAGCAACCCAGACTGTGGGATAGCTATCCCGTGAAAAGCCGTAACCTAAGACACTGCCAGGCCCGGTCTCAGAACAAAGGACTGAGCAGAGCTAGCCGGCTGCAGGCGGGCCCATCCCCTGCCAGAGACAGGCAGGTGAGGGGACCAAGAGCCAGAAGAGGGCAATTGCGGCCCCAGAGAGGCATCCTATACCAAACTGCAAACTCAGTGTGGCTGAGACACTGCAAGCACTCCCCACCGATGCCAGTGATATTTGTTTGCAGTGTTCCTCCCTCCCCACAGCACAACTGAACAAGTGAGCCTAAAAAAGTGACCACCACCGCCCCCCTTGTGTCAGGGCAGAAATTAGACACTGAAGAGACCAGCAAACAGAAGGGGCTAAAATAAACAGAGGGAGCCACTTTGGAAATGACAGGTGCAATAGATTAAAACCCTGTAGTTAGCACCGACTACATAGGAAGGGGCCTATAGATCTTGAGAAGCATAAGCCGGATCAACGAACTATCTGAAAATGAACTGACCCCACACTGTCTGTAACAGCTCCAGAGCAAGTCCTAGATATATTTTTACTATCATTGTTTTTAAATTAAAATTTTTTTTCATTTTTAAGTTCTCAATTCCTCCTTTAATTTTCATTTTTATAACCTACTATTACTTTGCAAAAAAAAGACCCTATTTCTTAAAGCAAAATTCATATATATTTCATAAATTTTGTGACTTTGTTTTTTCTTTAATATTGTACTTTTGAGAATCCAATCTCTACTCTAGATATTTAATCTTTGCTTTTTGGTATTTGTTATCAATTTTGTACCTTTAAGAACCTAATCTTCAGTACCCATTTTTACTTGGAAGTGAGATTACTGGCTTGACTGCTCTCTCCCCCTTTAGACTCTCCTTTTTCTCCACCAGATCGCCTCTATCTCCTTCCTCCCCCTTCTCTACCCAACTCTGTGAATCTCTTTGTGTGTTCCGGACTGTGGAGAACACTTAGGGAACTGATTACTGGCTGGATCTGTCTCTCTCCTTTTGATTCCTGCCTTTATCCTCCTGGCCACCTCTGTCTCCCTCCTCCCTCTTCTCTTCTCTGTATAACTCCATGAACATCTCTGAGCGGTCCAGACTGTGGAGAACATATAGGAAAGTGATTATTGGCTAGCTTTCTCTCTCCTCTTTTGAACCCCCCTCTTCTCCTCCTGGCCCTATCTCCCTCCTCCTTCTTCTCTTCTCCATGTAACTCTGTGAACCTCTCTGGGTGTCCCTCACTGTGGAGAAACTTTTCATCTTTAACCTAGATGTTTTATGATCGGTGCTGTATAGATGAAGAAGTCTTGAGGCTACTGTAAGAATAAGACTGAAAACCAGAGGCAGGAGGCTTAAGTCCAAATCCTGAGAACACCAGAGACTCCTGACTCCAGGGAACATCAACTGATAGGAGCTCACCAAATGCCTCCATGAGGTCAGTTCAGTCGCTCAGTCGTGTCCAGCTCTTTGTGACCCCATGAATCGCAGCACGCCAGGCCTCCCTGTCCATCACCAGCTCCCAGAATTCACCCAAACTCTGTGCATCGAGTCAGTGATGCCATCCAGCCATTTCATCCTCTGTCGTCCCCTTCTCCTTCTGCCCTCAATCCCTCCCAGCATCAAGGTCTTTTCCAGTGAGTCAGCTCTTCACATGAGGTGGCCAAAGTATCGGAATTTCAGCCTCAGCATCACTCTTTCCAAAGAACACCTAGGACTGGTCTTCTTTAGGATGGACTGGTTAGATCTCCTTGCAGTCCAAGGGACTCTCAAGAGTCTTCTCCAGCACCACAGTTGAAAAGCATCAATTCTTCGGCACTCAGCCTTCTTCACAGTCCAACTCTCACATCCATACATGACCACTGGAAAAACCATAGCCTTGACTAGACAGACCTTTGTTGGAAAAGTAATGTCTTTGCTTTTCAATATGCTATCTAGGTTGGTCATAACTTTCCTTCCAAAGAGTAAGGGTCTTTTCATTTCATGGCTGCAGTCACCATCTGCAGTGATTTGGGAGCCCCCCAAAAGTAAAGTCTGACACCGTCTCCACTGTTTCCCCATCTATTTCCCATGAAGTGATGGAACCAGATGCCATGATCTTTGTTTTCTGAATGTTTAGCTTTAAGTCAACTCTTTCACTCTCCTCTTTCACTTTCATCAAGAGGCTTTTTGGTTCTTCTTCACTTTCTGCCATACGGGTGGTGTCATCTGCATATCTGAGGTTATTGATATTTCTCCCGGCAATCTTGATTCCAGCATGTGCTTCTTTCAGCTCAGCATTTCTCATGATGTACTCTGCATATAAGTTAAATAAGCAGGGTGACAATATACAGCCTTGACATACTCCTTTTCCTATTTGGAACCAGTCTGTTGTTCCATATCCAGTTCTATGCAGGTCAGTTCCTTCCTGACCTGCATATAGGTTTCTCAAGAGGCAAGTCAGGAGGTCTGGTATTCCCATCTCTTTCAGAATTTTCCAGAGTTTATTGTCATCCACACAGTCAAAGACTTTGGCATAGTCAATAAAGCAGGAATAGATGTTTTACCACATGTCCAAGGTAAGAGAAACCCAAGTGAGATGGTAGGTGTTCCGAGAGGGCATCAGAAGGCAGACACACTGAAACCATAATCACAGACAACTAGCCAATCTGATTACATGGACCACAGCCTTGTCTAACTCAATGAAACTAAACCATGCTGTGTGGGCCACCCAAGATGGATGGGTCGTGGTGGAGAGGTTTGACAGAATGTGGTCCACTGGAGAAGGGAATGGCAAACCACTTCAGTATTCTTGCCTTGAGAACCCCATGAACAGTATGAAAAGGCAAAATGATAGGATACTGAAAGAGGAACTTCCCAGGTCGGTAGGTGCTCAATATGCTACCAGAGATCAGTNGGTCATGGTGGAGAGGTCTGACAGAATGTGGTCCACTGGAGAAGGGAATGGCAAACCACTTCAGTATTCTTGCCTTGAGAACCCCATGAACAGTATGAAAAGGCAAAATGATAGGATACTGAAAGAGGAACTTCCCAGGTCGGTAGGTGCTCAATATGCTACCAGAGATCAGTGGAGAATAACTCCAGAAAGAATGAAGGGAGGGAGCCAAATCAAAAACAATACCCAGTTGTGGATGTGACTGGTGACAGAAGCAAGGTTCAATGCTGTAAAGAGCAATAACAAGGCAAATTGGAAGTGGTCAGACAGGAGATGGTAATAGTGAATGTCGACATTCTAGGAATCAGCTAACTAAAATGGACTGGAATGGGTGAATTTAACTCAGATGACCATTATATCTACTACTGTGGGCAGGAATCCCTCAGAAGAAATGGAGTAGCCATCATGGTCAACAAAAGAGTCCAAAATGCAGTACTTGGATGCAATCTCAAAAATGACAAAATGATCTCTGTTCGTTTCCAAGGCAAAC
>SJYA01001107.1:55735-67519 GCA_006410615.1 Neotragus moschatus
TCTCTTCAAGAAAATTAGAGATACCAAGGGAACATTTCATGCAAAGATGGGCTCGATAAAGGACAGAAATGGTATGGACCTAACAGAAGCAGAAGATATTAAGAAGAGGTGGCAAGAATACACGGAAGAACTGTACAAAAAAGATCTTCATGTCCCAGATAATCATGATGGTGTGATCACTCATCTAGAGCCAGACATCCTGGAATGTGAGGTCAAGTGGGCCTTAGAAAGTATCACTCCAAACAAAGCTATTGGAGGTGATGGAATTCCAGTTGAGCTATTTCAAATCTTGAACGATGATGCTGTGAAAGTGCTGCACTCAATAGGCCAGCAAATTTGGAAAACTCAGCAGTGGCCACAGGGTTGAAAAAAGTCAGTTTTTATTTCAATCCCAAAGAAAGGCAGTGCCAAAGAATGCTTAAACTACGGCACAGTTACACTCATCTCACATGCTAGTAAATAATGCTCAAAATTCTCCAAGCCAGTCTTTAGCAGTAGGTGAACCGTGAACTTCCTGATGTTCAAACTGGTTTTAGAAAAGGCAGAGGAACCAGGGATCAAATTGCTAATATCTGCTGGTTCATGGAAAAAGCAAGAGAGTTCCAGAAAAACATCTATTTCTGCTTTATTGACAAAAATGATTAAAGGAGACAGCAATTTTCTCTTTGGTCTTAACCAAAAGGGCAGGGCCTGTAATGTCTCTAAAGTAAGTGGAGTATTCCTGTACTACAGGGCCCAGTGGTTGACTATAATACCCTATGGACTGATTGTGGTCTCCTTTGTTTTAGGGTATGTACCCAAAAGTATTCCCTTTCTTTTCACATATAAAAAGGGAAAAGGTATCTAATAATTGGGATACCCAGGACAAGTGGGTTCATCAAACTCTCCTTTAAGGCCCTGCAGGCTATGTCATTCAATTCTTCCCATAAAATTGGATCAGACTTGTTATTGTTGAGTAAAACATATAGAGGTTTAACTGTAAGAGAAAATTTTGGAATCTAATTTTGGCAATAACCTACTAGCCTAACAAAAACTCAGAGTTGGCATTGCTTTGAGTTTGGGGAAACAGGACACCATGAAGTCTATCTGGATCTAAATTTGCCCTAAATATCAAACCTGGGTTTGGGCAAATAGCAATTTTTCCTTGGTGGCGTTTTAATTTTTAAGACTAAAAGTTAGCAAGTGGATGCAGCCTTCCTGTGAAGAAGTTTGAGAAGGAAAGCAAAAAAGCAAATCATCCATATACCACAACAAAGTAGAACCTCTAAAGAACTCTTTGTCATCTGGGTTAGCCTTCAGGATTTGCAAGAAATAAGAACTCTCAGTAAAACCCTGAGGCAGTACTGTTTCCTTCCAAAATGAAAGCAGAAAGGTATTGTCTAGATTTATCAACTGGAATACTAAAGACTGCACTGCATGAATCAATTTAAAGAATTTACTTCCAGTAGGAATGTGTATTAGTAACATATAAGGATTAGGAACAACAGGGTATTAAAGGATAACAGTGTTAGAGCAACGAATCTCCAGGACCTGTTTGGAGGTAATAATCGGGAATCCAAAAGAGTGTCCATTTTACCCTCACACACACACACACACACACACACACACACACATTCACCCGTCACTAAAGTAAAACCTCGGAAGTAAATAACCTCAACTTCTTTTTTATCAAAACACTAAAAGAAACCGCTATTGAGTAAATTTCGAGGTTATCTACGTTTCCCGGTTGAGTGACCTTTTCCGGGACTACGACCCTTTCTAACTGCCGTTCTCCTTTTCCCCCGCTGTCTCCTACTCTACCAACCTACCGTAGTGACAGAGTTATCTGTACTCTGACTCGTTTGAGGCCCTCTGTCACTTCCTGTCCCTTCCGATCGCACGACATCAGGTACCACAGCATTTTTTAACCTGTACTGAGACAGAGAAGGCAATGGCACCCCACTCCAGTACTCTTGCCTGGAAAATCCATGGATGGAGGAGCCTGGTGGGCTGGAGTCCATGGGGTCGCAAAGAGTCACGTATTTCCTATTGAACAACAACAACATCTAAAGTACAAGAGCGTTAGTTTACCAGATGAACTAAACCTGAAGTGGGCATAATTTCTCATTTTACCCTGCTCCTTTTCAGTAGAAGGGAAAGGTCCCAGTTCATTTCATTAATAAATATAGAGTTAAAAGTTTTGGGTGGAATCAGCATTTGAAGGAAGATCAGAATTTTCTTTAACAATAAACTGAAGTCAATTGTAACAATCGTGACTATACTCATCAGACTTTTGTGTGCAGGCCTGAATTTTGTCCCAATCACCATGCTTTGGAAAAGCTCTAGGAATTTCTTGATGAAATCACTCAGTGCTTGCCTAAGCCTGATTTTATAAGTTAGTCAGCTGGCCTCCCAGTTTTAATTCCAGGGACATTTCAGAACTTTCCCAGTTAGTGGTTTTCATTAAGTACTGGGCTTGGTCTTACAGAGTAGTGTATGAATTAGCTGATATAAGTCTGAGAAAAGAAACTGATAAGTTTGAGTGACTGTGTTAAATTCCTCAGAAATCTGTGAGAATCTTCTATTACTTTGGGAAAATCTTTGACTATAGCTTATAGTTCAGCTTTAGTCTGGGGAATATAAGAAATTAAGAGTTTAGTCTCTGGAGCTTCAAAAGGATTAACTTTAAATGAATAGGTTCTGACAATTCAGAGAAAAGGGAATGGGGCAAGCTCCAAGAAAAGGGGAAGCTTGGTGAGACAGTTTGGAAGTTGTTATGGGACAATAATAGAGGCACAGGTGGTGTAGAAGGAAAGGAAGAAGATGGTGTCAGTGATGGTTTCAGGCTGAGAGAGAGACAAGAGGCTGCTGGAAACACAGCTTGAGACAAAGAAGCCAGGAAAGGCCAATCTGAGGCAGCAGGACTCATTTTACCTTTCTTTAATCATTTGTTTGCCTCAGTTAATATTAACACCTTATTTTGCAAAGAGGCAATTTTGCACTCTTGATAATGTTAGGAAGTCTCAAAATACCAATCACACTAAGCATCCACTCAGTTCTGGAAATTTCTGAGTTACTGTGGTTCAATTTAGTATTAAAGAAATTAAGTTTGAGGATTACAAAATTCCCCATAATGACCAGTGCTATTCTAAATTGCATTTGGTCAGGCTGGTCCATTTAGTTAGAAAAGCACATAAGGAAGGAGCACAGTTTTTTAAGCATAGTATTAGCCAGAGAGTTTGTGGTGGGATGGGTGGGTGGGGCCCTCAAAATATTTAGATAACTGGGGCTCCATTTTCAGGGTTTTTTCCGTCTAGAGTAAAAACAATTTTCAAACAGCTCAAACAGCTTACAGCACAAATGATTCTGTTCAAACAGCTTGCAAGTCAACCCCAACCAGTCCTAAGAAGACAGCTTGGTCCAGGAACAGCCAAGGCAAAAGCTGGCTTTTTTTTTTCTCAGTCTGCAGAGAATAGTCTTTCCAAAGGAATAGTCTGAAGGCTAAAATACTCAGCACAGTTTCTTTTGAAGCAGTTCCTTCCCAAAGGAATTGGGCCAACAGCAATTCCAACCACTATCAGTTGAAATAGTGTGATCTCAAAATCAGATGGAAATGCCAAACCAGTACTAGGACACAGAACAAGGTCTTAACCAGAAATTCAAAACCCTTAAATAGACCCCAAATAACACCTGAGCTTCAAACACAAACAGGTTGTCAACTTAGATCCAGGAGAAACGCATCCGTTTGAACCCCAGGGTTGGTAAGAAAAGCAATGAGTGACAAAGGGTTCAGAAATGCTCACCGGTCCCAGGGCCCTCAGGGGTCTTCTCTAGTTCCCAAACGGGTGATCCAAACACTGACCTGAAACAAATAGACTGCCAGATATTTCCCCAGCAATGGGCAGTTTATGCACGATCAGCAGAGAATTGTAAGTCAGGTTCTGCAATGTGGCAAGCCATGTGCATGTTCCCACAGGGCAAGGGAAGGAGCACACTTTTACAGAGGGAAAGAGGATGTTCAGAGAGCTCTAGTAAATAAAGTGTCTGTGGCTTCATTGGCTGAGTCCTTGCCAGGAAAGAAGATGAGTCTTTTTTCTAACTGTTGGGCTCTGCTTTCACAGCACATGAGAGCGCCCCTTTCTGCTTTTTTGACTCTGTTTAGTGAAGGTTTCTCATTAATATTATTTTCTTTTTATTTTCTTTCTTTCCTTCGTTTTATTTAACAGCAGACAGAAAATCAAGGATTTCTGGTTAAAGTTAACAGAATCAAAGAAAGAAAGTGAAGTCGCTCTGTCATGTCCAACTTTTTGGGACCCCATGGACTGTAGCCTACCAGGTGCCTCGGTCCATGGGATTTTCCAGGCAAGAATACTGGAGTGGGGTGCCATTTCCTTGTCCCTGAGATCTTCTTGACCCAGGGATTGAACCTGGGTCTCCCACATTGTAGGCAGACGTTTTACCATCTGAGCCACCAGGGAAGTCCCTTACACACACACACACACACACACACACACAATCTACTATTCATTTATCCCTAGAAATAAAGTACTGTCAAATTGGAAACTATATACATATATATAAACTACTAAATTTTGAGTTGCCAAACTTTTCTAATTTGATAGGTAAAGAATGGAATTTCATGTTAATGTTCATTTTGGAGTAAGGTTAAACACTATATATATGTATATTTTTTTTTTTTTCCCTGTAAAATATTTACTGACTTACTTTTCCATGTTTGGAAAGAGTTGCTGGTATTCCTTCTTATGAAAACATTTCATGATTAAATAAACCTTGTCAATTATATTGGAAACACTCCATTCTGCCTGTTACCAGAACGAATCGCTAGTTTTTTCTTACATATTCTTTCAGAAATCTTCTATCCTTATAAAGCCAAATCCGTGTGTGCCAATTTCATGATATGTATACTCTTTAATATACAGAGGAGCTTACAATTCTTCAGTATTTGCTTATATCATTAAAAAAATTTTTCATTTATATTTTCAGAATATTTTTCTTTGTCAATACATATTGAAATCACTCTTTTTAAAGGCTGATAACATTGCCTTTGTATGTATGTAATATTTCATTTTAAAAGTTCCTTTACCCCTGATTGTTTCTGGTCTTTTAATATTGTGCATATCACACTGTCTTGTGTACTTATTTTTTTTAATGTATACAAGACATCTGTAGGAAATTATTGGGTTGAAAGATATGTACAATTAGACTCTTGAGAGTTCTTATCAAGTGGTTAATCAAAGAAAAAGTGCTAATTTATATTCCATTAACAGTAAGGGAGTACCTGTGTTAATCAAATATTTTCACTTTTGCCAACATAATAGACCAAAAATGGAACATCATTGTAATGTTAATTTGCACATCTTTGATTGTGACTGAAGTTGGGCATGTTTCAAATTTTCATAAGGCATTTGTGTTTCTTTTCTTATAGACTATCTGTACATAAACTTTGCTGGTTTTGTGTATATTTGTGTATAGGTACGTGTATTTCTATAAAATATACGTTATAGTTTTATTTACATCCTTCATATTTCAGAACTTTTGTTCACTTGATCTTTTGTGGTGTGAGAAACGTAGATAGATCAAAGGAATAGAGTGGAGAGCGCAGAAATAGAAGCAAATGCATATGGGGATTTAATGAATAGCTAAATGTGGCATTTCACTTCAATAGGAAAAAGATGGATTATTTTTCTTTCTTAAAGTGTTCAGAATGACTGCTAGTCACTAGGAACAAATAGAGCTATATTTCAACATTATCACTTTTAACAAAATATATTTTAGATATATCAAGGTAGAAAATATGAAAATGTCATAGGAGATAGAAAAATATGAGCCTATTTATTCATTATATTAGAGTCGGTTATGACTTTCTTCATGAGAAACACTAGAGAGGAAAGGACTACAAGGAAAATATTGTTAAATATTTTAACAATATTTAACAATTTAGAGAAAGCTATAGAGGAAAATGGGTTCCCTGGTGGCTCAGATGATAATCTGCCTGCAATGCAGGAGACCTGGGTTTGATCCCTGGGTCAGAAAGGTCCCCTGGAGAAGGGAATGGCTACCCACCACAGTATTCTTGCCTGGAGAATTCCATGGACAGAGGAGCCTGGTGGTACAGTCCATGGGGTCGCAAAGAGTCACACACATCTAGGTGACTAACGCTTTCACAGAGGAAAATGTTGTTAAAGTTGTATATGCTGCTACTGCTGCTAAGTCGCTTCAGTCGTGTCCCACTCTGTGCGACCCCGTAGACAGTAGCCCACCAGGGTCCCCCGTCCCTGGGATTCTCCAGGCAAGAACACTGGAGTGGGTTGCCATTTCCTTCTCCAATGCATGAAAGTGAGAAGTNAACAGTCTTTTGGATTCTGTGGGAGAGGGAGAGGGTGGGATGATTTGGGAGAATGGCATTGAAACATGTCTATTATCATATGTGAAACAAATCGGCAATGCAGGTTCAATGTATGATTCAGGATGTTTGGGGCTGGTGCACTGGGATGACCCAGAGGGCTGGGATGGGGAGGGAGTTGGGAGGTGGGGATCAGGATGGGAAACACATGTACACCCGTGGTGGATTCATGTCAATATATGACAAAACCAATGCAATATTGTAACGTAATTAGCCTCCAATTAAAATAAATAAATTTATATTTGAAAAATAAAGTTCTGTTAAAAAAAAAAAAAAAAAGCTGAGAGAATTCAGCACCACCATACCAGCTCTCCAACAAATGCTAAAGGATCTTCTCTAGACAGGAAACACAGAAAGGGTGTATAAACTCGAACCCAAAACAATAAAGTAAATAGACTTGGCATCAAGAGTCCCAAACATCTGAACACAACACTGTAAGTCAACTTTAGTAGCAGTAGAAGTGTCAGTCACTCAGTCGTGTCCCACTCTTTTCAACCCCATGGGCTGTAACCCGCCAGGCTCCTCAGTCCATGGGACTCCTCGCTAGGGAAGAATACTGGAGTGGGTAGCCATTTCCTTCTCCAGGGGATCTTCCCCATCCAGGGACTGAACCCACATCTCTTGTGTCACCTGCATTGGCAGGCAGATTCTTTACCACTAGTGCCTCCTGGGAAGCTCTTATTTCAATTAAAAACAAACAAAGAAACAAAAAGAACCCCAAACAAGCAAGAAAACAAACCGAAAACTCAAAAAAAGAACAACAACAAACAACAACAACAAAAGAATTCCAAACATCAAAATAAAAAATTGTAAGAGGAGGAGGGACTTCCCTGGTGGTCCAGTGGTTAAGACTCTGCACTTCCAATGCAGGGGGCATGGGTTCAATCCCTGTCTGGAAACTAAGCTCCCTCCCATATACCATGCAGCTTGGTCAGGAAACCAAAAGTAAGAGGAAATCCCCATCCTGGGACTGTAGTCCCTTTGGTCTATGGGGCTGGTCACCTCTTTGGCTGATAGGAAGGCTAAAGTACGCAAAATGGGGAGAAAACTGTTCTGTTAGACAACCTTGAACATAGAATCAAAGACAATATAGGCTCCTCTACAGAGAAGCCTCACCCATCTGAAATGCATATGGAGTGGGCAAGTTGGTTGGTAGTTCAGTAAGACCTGCTGATAATGCAAAAAAGAAAAAAAATGACTTGCGGACACAGGGAGGAAAGGAGAGAATGGGATGGAGAAAGAGGCATTGACACACATATATATGTTTTATACCATGTGTAAAACAGATAGCTGGTGAGAAGTTACTCCATAATACAGGGAGCCCAGCTTGGCACTCTGTGGACCTAGAGGGGAGGGGTGGGGCAAGAGGAGGGAGGCTCAAGAAGGAGGGGATATATGCATAATTATGGCCAATTTTCTGTTGTTGTATGGCAGAAACAGAACTTGTTTGGTAGCTCAGATGGTAAAGAATCTGCCTGCAATGCAGGAGACCTGGGTTCAATCCCTGCGTTGGGAAAATCTCCTGGAGGAGGGCATGACAACTCACTCCAGTATTACTGCTTGGAGAATCCACATGGACAGAGGAGTCTTGCGGGCTACAGTCATGGGGTCACAAGAGTAGGACATGACTGAGCACTAAAGCACATACGGCAGAAACCAACACCACATTGTAAAGCAATTTTCCTCCAATTAAAAAATAAATTTAAAAAAGTTTAAAAAATGTCTTAAGTTTCACAAGCTGTTTGTACTCAAATATACTTTCTCAGTTTCAGATCCTCAGCTATTTTATTAAGTGGGAAGTCGAACTGAAAGGGTTCCAGAATAATGTTGTGTTAACTTATGTCTCAGGAAAACTTTTTTTTTTCTGGCCATGCTGCACAGCATGTGGAATCTTAGTTCCTTGATCAGGGATCAAACCTGTGCCTCCTACACTGAGAGCACAGAGTCTTAACCACTGGACTGCCAGGGAAGTCTCAGGAAACACTTCTTATGATAACTTGTCAGATTGTCTATAAACACACCCACTTTTTTTAGACATTCATAAAGTCTTCTTTTCTTCACATGGTATTTTATACAAGAACACTTCAGGTGTGTTATTAGATGTGACTGATTTTGACAAATCCTATTAGGTCTGTATCAACTGTTTACATGTTGTATTCATAGCCTTTGTCAATCACTGCCTCTTTGTTTAGAAGATGGCCTATTTTGAGCCTTTGGATTGGGACATTTATGTTTTTGAGACAAAAAACTTGAAAACAGGGACTTCCCTGGTAGTCTAGTGGCTAAGACTCCGCACTCCCAGTGCAGGAGGCCTGGGGCCCATCCCTGGTTAGGGACCTAGATTCCACATGCTGCAAACTGAAGTCCTGGCACAGCCAAATAAATATATAAATATTAACAAAAGATGGAGAAGGCAATGGCATCCCACTCCAGTACTCTTGTCTGGAAAATCCCATGGATAGAGGAGCCTGGTAGGCTGCAATCCATGGGGTTGCTAAGAGTTGGACACGACTGAGCAACTTCACTTTCACTTTTCACTTTCATGCATTGGAGAAGGAAATGGCAACCCACTCCAGTATTCCTGCCTGGAGAATCCCGGGGATGGGGGAGCCTGGTGGGCTGCCATCTATGGGGTCGCACAGAGTCGGACATGACTGAAGCGACTTAGCAGCAGCAGCAGCAGCAGCATCAACAAAAGAAAACTTGAAAACAGTCACAAACAGAAAAATAATGGCTATCGTAAATATGTTTTTTAAAATTATTTTTAACTAGAGGATAATTGATTTACAATGTTGTGTTGATTTCTGCCATACAGCAACATGAATCAGCCACCTGTGTGCTTAGTTGCTCAGTCTTGNCAACAAAAGAAAACTTGAAAACAGTCACAAACAGAAAAATAATGGCTATCGTAAATATGTTTTTTAAAATTATTTTTAACTAGAGGATAATTGATTTACAATGTTGTGTTGATTTCTGCCATACAGCAACATGAATCAGCCACCTGTGTGCTTAGTTGCTCAGTCTTGTCCGACCCTATGTGACCCTTTGGACTATAGCCTGTCAGGCTCCTCTGTCCATGGGATTTTTTGACACAAGTACTGGAGCGGGTTGCTATTTCCTTCTCCAATATGGTTTGTTTTACTGTGAGTTACTGTTACTGTATTTGTTTATTGTAAAGGTGGATACTTAGTGTTCTGCCCAGTTTTCAAAAAAAGTAAAAAAAAATTTCAAGAAAAAAAAAAAAAACTTCATAGCAACATTTAGACTGGTGTTTAACCCAACAACTGGTCACCATAGCCTAGCAAAAACTGACATGTAAACTGAACCATCCCTCAATCTAAATGACTTTGAAGGTGGTTCCATCACAGGAAGGCTTTCCACATCGCTCTGTTCTCCTTTCTTATTTGGACACCCTCACTGTCTGAAATCAACTCCATCTTATCTTTAGAAATGTGAGATCCTCAAACCATATGTTCACAGCCTCGAACCATAGATGCTGGAAAAAAAAAAATCAAACAACAAAACAAAAACACCCAATACATTAAAGAAATGAGGAACTTGAATTCCAAGCCAGAAGGAAGGAGAAATGAACGTGAAAAGAAATGAGAAACTGTCCACGAAGAAGAGTGATGGGGAAGGGAGTGGCTGGTAGATGTCAGCTGGGACACCTCATGATTAAGGAGGATTTTTGAGTGTCCCCTTGACAGGAGTCTCTGGCAATCAGGGACTGGAGGGAGTAGGGATGGGCTATGAGTCAATTTCCCCTCACATTCCTGGAGTTAAGGGGGTGGGGAATTCCAGAACCTGGGGTCTTAGGGGAAGGGGGCTGTGCAGGGGTGACTTCCAGATTCAGAGGTGTTTTCCTGTGATGGTCTCACGGAGAGATGGAGCTTGGATCTTACCTTCAACCATCCTCAAGGGGCCACAGGTGGATAGGTACTTAGGGCCCTTGGGCAGCCGGTGGCCTCACTCTCTGTGGCTGCTGCCTCACCATGTGTTTCTGATGAGGCTGTGACCACAAGAGTCCCTGCACTCCCTCTTCAATCGGTGGCTGATGAGTCAGATCTCTGACTTGGTCCCTCAGGCTTCAGTCGGAAACATCACTGTGACCTGCCTGTGACCGCCCCCTCCCGGCCCAGCTGCCTCACACAAACCCACCAGTCTGCTCAGGCCCATCTACAAAATGGTGACCAGGAGGGTGAGTCTAGAAGGTGGCACACGGGGTGCAGGTGAGACTGGAAATGGAGTGAAAGTGAGCTGAGGAGGAGGGCAAATGCGATGAAGGTCCCAGCAGGTGAGGATGAGAGCTCAGGATACAGGTAAGCCTGAGGGTGAGAAGGCAGAGACGGACTGGAGGGTTCTGATGCTGAAGACACAGGCAGAGATACAGGGGGTGGTGCAAGCAAGAAGCCAGGTAAATACCCAGGTGAAGATGTAGGCAAGGATGCTGGTAAGAAAACACAAAGACGGACTTCCCTGGTGGTCCAGTGGCTAAGACTCCATGCTCCCAATGCAGGGTTCAATCCCTGGTCAGGGGCGCTCAACTGGTAAAGAATCCACCTGCAGTGCAGGAGACCCTGGTTGGATTCCTGGGTCAGAAGGTTCCCCTGGACAAGGTATAGACTACCCATTCCACTATTCTTGGGCTTCCCTGGTGGCTCAGAGGGTGAAGAATCCTCCTGCAATATGGGGAAGAGGCATAGGCACTTCCGGTTAGGAACAGGTGAGGCAGGCATGGGCACTGGAGATGAAGACCGTGAAGATGAACTGCAGGAGGGAATGAAGTGGGAATCAGGTCAGGTTCCTGCAGGATGGAGCTGATCAGCTAGTGAGGCACTGGGGGCTTGAAGCTGCCTCTGTCCCCCCTCTCAAAGACCTCCAGACTTTGGGAGACATGTGAACCAGAAGTGAAGCTTTATTGGGTGGACAGTGTGCGTGAGAGGGTGTGTGTGTGGGATCAGTTGGGGCAGCCAAAGACGACCATGTTCTCCATGAAGCTGGCCAGGTCCTCGCACTGTTTTTGGTGCTCCTCATCTTGACAGTCTTCAGCTTCGGGCCACAGCTCCACCCAGGTGTCCTTCCCGATGATGTAGCTGATGCTGAGGGGAGACAGACGGGTCAGGAGGTGGGGGGGAGGGCAGGAGGAGGCGGCCTCCGGAAGGCGCGAAGGCGCGGGGCGGGGACTCACTTGGGTTTGTCGCCCCACAGGTCAGAGGACACGCCCCACACGAGGTAATGTGCCCCCTCCTTCAGTTTAAGGGCTTCCCGGCACTTGATGTGGCTGATGAACTTGCGCTCCTGTTTAACCTGCACCTCGTCTGAGCCTGGAGGGGAGGGAAAGGGAGGCTGAGCTGGGGGAGGGAGAGGGAGAGGGAGGGGAG
>SJYA01001107.1:69346-84689 GCA_006410615.1 Neotragus moschatus
GGGACTGGGTATGGGGAGGGAGGGGAAGGGAGGCTGAGCTGGGGGAAGGAGAGGGAGAGGGAGGGGAGGGCAAGGGAAGCTGAGCTGGGGGAGGGGAAGGTGAGGGGCTGGGCGAAGGGGGAGGTAGAGACAGTAGACCCAGGACTAACCCGACTTGATGATATGTTCAATCTCCATGATGTACTCGTCAAAGGCCTCTTCAAGCTTCTTCTGGATAAGTCTGGTCTTGTATACTGTTGAGGGGTGGGGAGGACAGCGGGGCGTCCTGGGCAGGGCTCTCTGTGGGGCGCCCTCACCTGGCTCCTCCCAGGCGATGAGCACAGCCAGGCATGCTCACGTCCCTGCTAGCCAACCCCTCACCGCAGAATAACCCACCGGGCTACATTCACAGCCATGCACACAATCAGAGCCCTCCACAACCACCGTAGGAGGCATGATGATAGCGACTCTTAGCCACCGTGACCCACAGGTTCCCCACAACATGGCGGTATGCACAACCACATCCACTCCCAACCACCTGTCACACACACGCCCACAAACCCACCCCACTCATGACCATGTCTCCCTGTGCAATCAGAGCCCCTCACAACACACACACACACATACACCAGTCACCCACAGCCACAGTCACCACATGCAGCCAGGACCACACCCGCCTTCACACTGCCGCTCACACACAAGCACGCATGCGTGCGCTGCGCCTCTTGCCCGGCGCCCCACTCACCATAGTCCACCCCCGGCTCGCAGGCCCTGTCCAGCCGGTCCTCCAGAGTGATTGCCTCCTCCGTGTGGTGCATGAAGCAGTTCTCTGAGGGGTGGGTGGGGGGCGGGAGGCGGGGACACGGTCTGAGACCCACTTCCTGTTCAGGGAACCCACTACCTAGGGGTACGCCCGGTCCCCTGGTCCAGGCCTCTTGGGTCAACCCTCCACCCCAAGGGAGCCAGGGTCCAGTGGGTGTGGCCACCCTCCTGGCGCCTGAGCACTCACCCTCTGCACAGCGGCAGGTATCTTTGTGGCAGAGTTTGCTCAGCATTCCGTCCTCTTTATCCGGGTGATAGAAGCGGATACAAGTTTCATCTGTGGCAGAGGTGATGGGGAGGGGTCAGAGGGCTAGGGCCTCCACCCCAGACACCACACCTGGAGGCTCAGTTATCCAACTTCAGTCGGTCAGACCTCCAGATGCCAGGTCCCCAGCCCTGGGACACCCAGACTCTAACTCTCAGACCTGGAGATCCCCAGGCCCCTAACTCCCAGGTCCAGAGACCCCCAGGCCCTTAACTCCCAGACCTGGGGACCCCCAGATCCCTAACTCCCAGACCCAGGGACCACCAGTCTTCTAACCCTCAGATTTCCAAGATCCTTAGATTCATAGTTCTCAGATCCCTGGGGCCCCCAGACCCTTAACCCCCAGATCCCTAACTCCCAGACCCCTAACTCCCACACCTGGGGACCCCCAGACTCTTAACCCTCAGATCCCCAAGACCCCCAGAATCTAGCTCCCAGATCCCAGGTCCTAGGATGGCTGCTCACCCAGGTTGTAATAGGAGTACACCTTGACTGCTCCAGGCTGTATAAGTCCGACATTAAAGTACTGGTGAACTTTGAAGGACAGACAGTCCTCCTCTGTGTGTGAGACCTGGGAAGAAGGAGGTTGGTCAGTGGCAGGGCCAACATGGAAGAAAGTCCAGCATGGGATCCTAGGGGTTGGGAAGTGGTAGAGAAGCTGAGGGATCTAGGTGGGGAAGATGGGGGTGGGGAGCGGGTGGCAGTGGGCAGGAATCTTTGACAAAAGATTAATAAGCAGTTCATCAAATCCATGACCCCACCCCCACCCCACCCTACCCCGGCTAAGGCTAGATTGCACTTCTCAGCATGTTTCAGTTCCTTGTGGCCACGTGATTGAGCTCTGGCCAAGGACTGCTATTTATGTCCTTAAAAACATTCTGTGGTTAACAAGACTGCATTAGACACATGAAAGTTGCCAAAAGAGTAGGTCTTAAAAAAGTTTCCAACACACACGTTATAACTATGTAGGGGGTGGATGTAACTGACCTTATTGTGGTAATTATTTCTCAGTATATAAATATATAAAATCATTACATTGTGCACATTAAAACTACACAGTGTTATACGTCAATTGCAGCTCAATAAAATTGGAAAAATTAGAGAGAAAGAAAAGAGGGAGAAAGGGAGTGAGTGAGGGAGGAAGGAGACAGATATACACATATATGTACTGAGACTGTACATATATGTACTGCGTCCAACTGTTTGCGACCCCATGGACTGTAGCTCGCCAGGCTCTTTTCTGTCCATGGGATTTCCCACGTAAGAATACTGGAGTGGGTTGCCATTTCCTTCTCTAGGGGATCTTCCCCACCCAGGGAACAAACCAGAGTCTCCTGCATTGGCAGGTGGATTCTTTACCACGGAGAGACCTGGGAAGCCCCATACTGATCCATACACAGGTGTATATGTGATGACACATATGTTTGGAGAAAAGTCATAGTAGAGAAAAAGAGAGCAAGGGCAGGGACTTCCCTTCTGGCCCAGTGGTTAAGAATCCACCTGCCAATGCAGGCGATGCGGGTTTGATCCCTGGTTGGGGAACTAAGATTCCACATGCTGCGGAGGAACTGAGACCATGCGCCACGACTACGGAGCCTGTGCCCTAGAGCCCACACTCTAGCAACAAGAGAAGCCGCCACAACGAGAAGCCCGCGCACTGCAGTGAAGAGTAGCCCCCACTCGCCACAATTAGAGAAAGCCCATGTGTAGCAAAGAAGACCCAGTTCAGCAAAAAAAAAAAAAAAAAACAACAACCCAAAACTTGCAGTGAGATAGCACCCACACGTGCAGAATAGCTATCATCACAAAGAACACAAATAACAAATGCTGGGAAGCCTTGTGCGCCGTTGGTCGGACTGTAAATCGGCATGTGGACTGCTCCAGTTATGGCCTCTGGGTTCAGCGGTTGTGGCATGCCACAGCCAAGAGCCCATGCACCACAGTGAAGACCCAGCTCTGTCATACAAATAAATAGAACAAGGGAAGAATGGGAGAAAATAAGAGAAGAGAGAAATGCTAGGGGTTGGGGAACAAGGGAAGCTCTTTCTCTCCATCAAGCACTGCTTTTTTTAAAACCACAAGTGGGTTTTTTTCCACTCGCTGGTTGTTTGAGACTCTGGTGAGAAGAAGCTGGAGGGAACAAGTGAAAAACGCAGTTGGGACATGAGTGGTCAGAAGGTGAGTTGCTTACAGAAAGTGGGTTGGCCTTGTTTTACATGTCCCTGTCCTCCCACACCCAGCAGTCCAGACCCTGTCCCCCTGGCCCCACCTGGGCACGAGGCCAGTGGAGAAGGAACGGTCAGCCAGGTAGAGGTTCAAGATCCCAGTGGAAGCCTTACCTTGTCCAGGTAGATGATGAGTGTGTTCTTGTTGGAGTCTCTGTTCATCTCATACTTAGAGATGTATCTGTCGACACCAGTGCTCAGCTGGGGAAGGATGTGGTTTGTAAAAATCCCTCCTGCATTCCCATTCCCCCTGCCACTCCAGCTTCTTCCAGACCCTGGGCCCAAGGCCTTCATACCAGTTTGAGGTCATCAATATCAGGTGAGAAGCCTGTCATCATGGATATATCAAGGATGGACATAGTGGCATCCTGGTCTCCCAGATACCTAGATGGGACAGAGGGAGAGGGGGTTGGCCTCCAAGGTGGGATCAGTGCCCAGACAAGGGGTCATATCAAAGACTGAGGCCGTCTAGTTCCCACATAGGAGCATAGAGGGAGGTTCAAATGTAGGCAACATTCTCCTAAAGAGAATACAGGAAAAGCTACATAATGATCAAGGTGATTCCTTTTTCAGGTTCTGGAACCCAACTGGCCCAGGTTGAAATCCCAGCTCTCTGTAACATCTGATGAGTTACTTAACCTGTCTGTGCCTCAGTTCTGAGAAATGAACATGGGCAGGTCTCAGGTTATATGATTCTGTTGCCATGGTCTAGTTCAACGTCACCAGTCCCCCAGCACCATGTTCTGACACCGAGACCATGTTGCTAATCTCACACTGCCATGCAAAGGGAGGACTTCTTGTCCTGTATTCAGCACAGGACTAGATGCACAATATACTCTCAGAAAGCGTTAAGCATCACAGTTATTATCTGTAAGAAGTCTTGCCAGAGACAGAGGGATGGCCAAGATGAATCCCAGTGAACCATCTCTTACTTGGTACAGATGTCAAGGATCATGGAACCTTTGGCATCCTGAGGCTTCTTGACTAGAAACACAGAAAACAGATGGATGGTGGTGGGGAAGTGGGAGGGGTGTAGTTCCTGGGTTCTGATCCAGGAGGAAGGCAGACAAAAGAACAGGGTTGGGGGAAGGGTAACAGATAGGGTCTCCACTCCTTTTACCTGGTTCAAGGGCTGGGCGTATGGAAACCTGAAGGTCGAACTTTTTGCAGGAGACATCACCTTTGAGCTTGGCATGGTACACGGTCACTACCTGGTGAGGTAGGAGGGGAGATGAGGTGTCAGTCCATGTGACTCAGGAAGGAAAGGGGATACTGGAGCAGAGGGGCCTAGAGTAGGTGGTGGGTCAAGAAACTGTAGGTTCCCATTCCTTACCGACAAGGTGCCTTGTCCTTTCCCTTCAGCTCTTACTGTGAAACGCTCATTTTCCTTAGTCTGAAAGGAGTGAGGAGAGAGAAGAGAGAGTATTTGGTACCAAGCCTTCCCCCATTTGTGATGGTCATCGACCCTCCCTCCTGCCTCCTAGAAAGTCTGGCTGGCATGGAGGATGAAAGTGATGAGGGTGTGGCCAGGTGATTTTACCTCTTCTGAGCGCAGGAGGCTGGCAGATTCCCAGAGGATACGATGCTTGACCAAAGAGTTGCGGCTGGGCAGTTGGATGGTCACATCCAGGTTCAGCTCCTTGTGATCAGGAACATCTTTCTGGTACTGGGCCAAGGCTTGGAACACCATGAAAGTGGCCTGTTACCCATGACAGAGAAAGGGGGTGAATTTAGGTGATTGAGAAAGTGGTTAGAACCACTCAGGGATGAAAAGACTCATATCAGACCTGGGGCAATGAGGCAGTGACCTAGAACCCACCAGAGAGGGTGAGAATACGATTGGGGGCTGGTCAGATACTGAGGACATGTCCTAGAGCTCTCTGAGTGAGACAGGTCAGACAAGAGCTTAGAGACACTGGGAACATGGCTAGAATCCACCAGAGTGTACAAACATAAGACAGAAAGTTCGGCCACACTGAGAAGGTGCTCTAGACACATCCAGAGGAGAGAGTCTAAGGCAAGCATTGGTAGAGGCACTGAGAATGTGTTTAGAACCCACTCATGAAATAAAAGAATGAAATTGGAATCTGGGAACACTGACCATCCGATCTAGAACCCCAAAGTGACACCGAGAGTGTGATTGAGAACCCACCAGAAAGAAAAGTGGTTAGACTGGAGCCTGAGCTTCCTGGAGTTTGAGGTTACTGAACCCATGATCTAGAATCCATCAGGGACTAGAATAACTAAAAACCTGGTCTAAAACTTACAATAAGATGTGGTAACACTGGGAGCCTGATGGAACTTAGAATGTAGTCTAGAACTCACCAGTGGGAGACAGAGGCTTGGATAATGGTGTATGAGGTGTTAGTTGCTCAGTTGTGTCCAACTCTTTGTGACCCCATGGACTATAGCCCACCAGGCTCCTCTATCCATGGAATTCTCCAGGCAAGAATACTGGAGTAGGTTGCCATTCCCTTTTCCAGGGGATCTTCCCAATCCAAGGATCGAACCCGGGTCTCCTGCATTTCAGGCAGATACTTTCATCTTTGAGCTACCAGGGAAGCTCTTGGATAATGCTGTAGAGTCATTAAGAACCTGGTCTAGAACCCACTGATGAGACAGGATAACATTGGGGGCTGGTGAAATGAACATGAGCTAGAAACCACCAGTGAGACAAATAAGATAGGGAACTGCACACATGATCTAGAACCTACCAGAAGGACAGAGAGGTTTGGATAACGGTGTAAGGTCATTCATAATCGAATTCAGAACCCACCAGTGAGACAGAGTAAGATGGGGCACTGGGAACATGGTCTAGAAACCACAGTGGGAGAGAGAGGTTCACACCTGAACCTGGGCCCTGAGAACATGATCTAGACACCAAGAGGGAAAAGGAGGCTTGAAACACAGCTCAGGGCATCCAGAATGTAGTCTAGAATCCACAGATGGGTTTGCAACTGAAAAAAAAAAAAGATTCTTGACTTCATTCCAATCATCCTGGCTGATGGAAGAGAAGTACTGCCTCTCTTGGTCTTGGTACTTTCTTCAGAAGACTAATGAGGCCAGAGGAGGTTGGGATGCAGTTTCCGGGGTGAGGTATGTGTGGACTACTTGCCTGCGTGGAGCCATAACCACCTCCATAGTATCTCTGCTCGTTGAGCCAGCGCACGACAGGAGGCATAGTGTCGTAGTCTTTGCGTACCAGTAGAGCCAAGAGGGCGTAAGACGTGGCCTCCACATTGTAGAGCTTCTGGTTGGGTTCCTCCCAGCGGTTCTTTTCTGCAGGGAGAACCCCCCAGCCCCAATGCTCACTGCTCTGTCCATCCTGTGAACAGCTCAGAGAAAACCCAGGGAAAAAAGACTCATAGCCTAAACCGCTTGGTGTTCAGGTGTGCTGGCCCACATTCTAGGTCCTCAATCTGCTGGCTCCTGCCTCATTCTCTTCCCTCATTCACCTTCTCTCCTCCATATGAACTCTGCACTGCAGCCCCACTGTGGGAGATTTCCTAAACTTGAAACACACATTCTTACCTCTGAGCCTTTGCATATTCTGTTCCCTTTACATAGAGTACCTTTTCTCCATCTACTTTGTTAATTCTTACCCACCCTGCACAATTAGTGGGCACCCCAAGACTAAGTGGAGGTCCCTCTTCCTCCTGTCTCTCAAAGGATCCTGTGCTTCTCTGATCCCAGCACTCTGATAGTCTGTAGTAATCTATGAATTCATTTCTTTCTTCAATTGGAGTGTGAGGCCATAATGGCAAGGGCTGTGCTATACTCATGGTGGTGTCCCAAGTGCCTAAGAAAGTTATGATGGCAGAGATTGTCACTGAGAACCAAGAGGATAACCTCCTGTCCCTGGGTGCACAGTTGGACTACATTTCCCAGAAGCCTTTGCAGGTATATGGCCACATGACTAAGCTCTGGCCAGTGGAATGTGCACAGCAGTAATTGGGCCTCTTCGATGTCTAGTCCCTTGCCCAATCTTCCTATTTCCCTTTCAGCCTGAAAGAGCAGGATTCTGAGGCCCCAGAATGGCAGAGCCATGAAAAGATAGAGACCTGGATCCCTGCATTACTGTATGGAGGAAAGCTGTCCACCAACAACATACTTTTGTCGTGTTAAACCACTTTGGTATTTATATGATACTTGAGATACCTTATTATCAGTGAGTACAAACATGAAACAGTGTCATCACTGGAATCAATGATTAGCTGCCCACTATGTGCTAGGCACTGTGCTAAATTCCCTATGATATTATTTTACCGAATCCTAATTACCCTTGAGATAATTATAATATTACAATATTGTTGCTGTTAGTCACTAAGTGGTATCTGACTCTTTTATGACTCCATGAACTGTAGCCTGCCAGGCTCCTCCATCCATGGGACTTCCCAGGCAAGAATACTGGAGTGGGTTGCCATTCCCTTCTCCAGGGGATCTTCTGGACCCAAGGATTGAACCCAAGAATCTCCTGGCAGGCAGATTCTTGACCACTGAGCCACTGGGGAAGCCCTAGGTATCATTTGAAGGTGAGGAAACTAAGGTCCAGCGAGTTTAAGCGACTTGTACAAGGTCAGACAGTGAGAAAGTGGCAGAGTTGGATTTCAATTTAGATCTGTCTGATGTCCATGCTCATGGTCTTAATCACACCTCACTGCTGGGTCATAGCAAGTGCTCAACACACAGCATTCAACATGGTTGAATGAATTATGCAGTGAGCCTTCTTGTGTGGTTTACAAGGAGAAATTATCACACCACAGAGCCATTCATCCCAGTTCAGCTTGAAGAGGTCCATCCCAGTGCAGCTTAAAACCATGCACCCCAGCTCGAGAGGGCCACCCTCAGTCCCCAGCCATGGGTCCCTCCGTACTCCTCCAGGCTACCCCTCACCTTTGGCTGTCTTCAGAAATTTGGTGAGGCGGTCATCCTCCAGCTTGCCCAACAAAGCCAGGGCATAGGCAGCAATGGCCACAGTATATGGTCTTCGCAGCTCTCTGTAGTAGTTTTCAAGGAAGTCTCCTGCCTTAGCGATGCTGCGGCCCAGGCTCTATGACAAAGAGAATTGGGTGCTCTGGTCAGGGCAGCATTGCTGTTACAGACAACTGATGAAGATCACTTTCTGGGACCAGGTGGCTTTTGTTCTTGGGACCTGTTTGCACTGGATCTATGTTTGAGGGTTTTCCATTGTGAGTTGCTTTGTTGCTGAGTACCTACTATGGGCTCTGTGTGTGTGTTGTAGGGGGGGAGGTGTGTGGTGTGTGTGTCTAAATACCAAGTGGTCTGCTGGTGAATATTTAGCAACCAGCTCTCCAGTGGAGGCACAGGACTGGGTGGGGGGCCAGGGGTGTGGTACTAGTTGTTCATTCAGGCTTTTCTGTAAGATGTTATAGAAAAACCTGAACTTTTGCCAATCCAATAAATTACCTATTACAATGGCATAAAAACTTCCACCAGGGTCAATTTCAAGTAACCACTGTGATGTCCTTGAACATAGAATGGGGAAGACATACTCCCAACAGGTATTCATGAACTAGTATGAGCCAGATTCGGCACACCAAGGGAACACCTCTTATTCAGTCATTATCAGCTATCTCTTACAATGTCCCAGTCATATAGCTGCTCATTTAATCTCATAAAATCCTATGAGGCAGGCATTACTTTCATCATTATCCTACTGCACAGATTAAATGCGGTCGCACAGAAAGATGGGGATCAGGGGAAGACATGACTTGAAGTGTTTGCTGATTTCCATGGTGTCAATACTATCATCCCTGATTTCAACCCACCAATGTGGCATCGCTGACTATAGATATGGGAAGAGAGGAACAGTGGAACAACATGACATAATATTTCCAATATAGAGATACAATAGACATAAGTAACCCTGAGAATAATGATAAAAAGTAGCAAACTATTTAGGAAGTGATACATTTTATCACCTGTTTTCAGTGTTTAATCTTTGCAGTGTGAGTTTATATGATTTAATTTTTAACAATGATTATGTTCAGCAACCAGATTGCAAATTCCTAGAAATTTAACAACTGGCTTTCACAAGCTGGGTAGCATCCTATTGATTTAAACATCATTGGTCTGGCTCCACCGCCTATGCCATACTTTATTTTAATGTTGCTGTATTGTAGAAAATGTCGTGTTGTAGTAGAAACAACCCTTTTGACTGCTTTCCTACATCTATTCTCCTCTGTTGTAAGAACACCTCCTCCCTTTCATTCACATGGCCACAATGCAAGCAGCCATATTCGCCCACTGAGACTTACTTCCTGGTCTCAGCTGATTGGCTCAGGGATGATCATCTGACCCAGGATGAACCAATCAGAGACCTTCACTGGGAATCCAAAAGTTCTAGCCTTGGTCTGAGTTATTTCCTCAAGGGAGACAGCCATGTTCTGCCAGGCAGATTGGGTGGCAGGCAAAGGTGAATTATTGGGCAAGAAAGGATTGGAAGACATGGGAGAACATAAAGAACAAAGAATTCTGGCAGAGTCCTTGAAACTACTTTCTTTTTTTTTTTTTAATTTTTTGGCTGCAACGCATGACAAGCAGGATCTTAGTTCCTCAACCAGGGATGAACCCTTGCTCCCTGTAGTGGAAACAAGGAGTTTTAACCGCTGGACCACCAGATTCCTACTTTTATTTTTGAACTCTATAAATTCTTGGATCCCTAAAATAAATTTCCCATTTATTTTTGTGCAATCTAGTCACACATATGACAACTAGGACACACATGTGGGCTCTGAGACAACTCAGAGAGGCCTAAAAAATGCAAAAACTATTATATCTATTTTACAAATGCACACATAAGGCCTGACAAAGGGTACATGAGAGTCAGGATTTGAGCTCAATTCTGTCTGATGCCACAGTCCTGATGCTCTTTTCTACTACAATTTCTCTCAAATCTCCAAGATTGGAACCAGGAAAACCTGATTTAAAGGTCACCGGCATTAATAGTAGCAGCCCCCTCCCCTCCATTTCTTTTCTGGGATCCTGAGAAGGAAGCAGCAGCTGGCTGAAAGGGAGATCCTGAAGTCCCCCACTAGGGAAACAAAGTCAAACCACCCACTCTCAAAACCCTAGCACAAAGCAGATGGAGTGATTACAGGCTCTCAGGAGCCTGTCTTTCTAAGCTTCTCGGCTTCAGAACCAAAACTAGAGGAATAGTGGACAGCAAAAAGCCAACATTATTAATTCTTTCCTTTCTAGGGTCATGTATGCTCAGTCGTGACCGACTCTTTGTGACCCTATGGGAGACCTATGGACTGTATCCTGCCAGGCTCCTCTGTCTATGAGATTTCCCAGGCAAGAATACTGGAGTGGGTTGCTATTTCCTACTGCATGGGTCTTCCCAATCCAGGGATCGAACCCACATCTCTTGCATCTCCTGTGCACTTCAGGTGGATTCTTACTACTGAGCCACTGGGTAATTCTTTGGGGTCATGGACATGGGTCCCTTTAAGAATCCCCTTAAAGATCTCCAAGAAGGATTTTCCTTCCATTTTTAGTTTTGTATCCTCAGTTTTCTTTAGGGAAGCCATAAGGATATGAAGGGCTTTCCTGGTGGCGCAGATGGTAGGGAATCTGTCTGCAATGCAGGAAACCCAGCTTCCATCCCTGGGTCAGGAAGATCCCCTGGAGAAGGGAATGGCAACCCACTCCAGTATTCTTGCCTGGAGAAACCCATGGACAGAGGAGCCTGGCAGGCTATAGTTCATGGAGTCTCAAAGAGTTGGACATGACTGGGTGACTAACACACAGGAATATGAATGTAGGAGTCTTGTGGAAAGCAAGCTGAAGGGGCTTTTTGTTGGGTTTGGCTACAACTCTCTGAAAATGGTAAAGCAGGCAGAAAAGACCCAATCTTTGATTTCTCTGTGCCTCAGTTGTCTCTTCTGTAAACTGGGGGCAATGAGAGGAGCCTATCTCTTAGGCTGTTACAAGGATTACAGGAATTAAACACATGAGACTCTTGTTTTGTTGTTTAGTCGCTCAGTCGTGTCCAACTCTTTTGCAGTTCCATGGACTGTAGCCCACCAGGCTTCTCTGTCCATGGACTTTCCCAGGCAAAAATACTGGAGTGGGTTTCCATTTCCTTCTTTAGGGGACCTTCCCGACCCAGGATCAAACCCACGTCTCCTGCATTGCAGGCAGATTCTTTACCACTGAGCCACCTGGGATCTTAGTTAATTGCTAGATAAATGTTGGAAACTATTATTGCCACTGTGGTGACTGTTAGTGCACTGGGAGCACTGGAAATGCCCTGAAAGCAACATCTCACCTCAGGTGGGTGTGTCCTTGGTTGGGGAGGGGAGAGTGGGGACACTTACGTTGACCTGTGCCTCGCAAATGTCTTTAGCCTCATGCAGCGCGATGAGAACAAAGGCTGTAAGGGACACATCTTTCTCCCTGGCATCCTTGAAGCCACCCTAGAGGAGAAGTGTGGAAGCAAAGACAGGGTCATCAATGTCTTCACATGTCAACCTACGCCCCTTGTAGGCTCAGTGGATCAAGGCAAGGCTGGATCTCTCCCCAATGTCTCTCCAGAAGGGCCAGGCTCTTTAGTATTCATTCATTCATCCTGCAAATGTTGCTGGTGCTGTGGATGAAGACCAGATTCTAGCCCCAGGCCTCACGGTCTGCTAGGGGAGACAGATGGGAACCAACCAGCTCATCAATAGATATATAATTAGAAAGTGATGAGTGCTGTGCAGAAGTGGATGTGGCATTGAGAATGGACTATGGGAGTGTGACTCAGTCATGGAAAAGGGTCCCTGAGGGATGATAGCTAGAACCACAATCTGGGCAGAGAGAAGTCAACTCTCAAAGAGGGTGCGGCTTAGCATGCCAGGCAGGAGGAACAGCATGCACAAAGGAGAACAAGGTTCCTAGCAGTACAGACGGAGTGAGGAGAGAAGTGGGTAAGGCCACGAGGCTGGAAGCCTGAAAGGTTGGGCTTACGCATCAATTCTCCAAGTTAAACACACCTGGTGGGGGTGGAGAGGTGTTAAAACTCGGATTCCTAGACGTTACCCCTAAAGCTTCTGATTCAGTGCACCTGGAATCCAGCCTGAGAATTTCTGACATTCTGCATTTCTAAAAGCTTGTAGGTAACTTTGCTGATGTTGCAGGCCTGGGGATCACACTCTTAGGACCATAGCTCTAAGGAGTTCTATGTTTAAGAGCAACAGGAAGCCAGGGGGGGGGTTCGTTTTGCACTGGATCCTGCAGGTCTCTGATCTTTGCAAGGGAGGAGAGACACTGTCAGCTCCCTTATTTCCCTGTCCCTGTACGCAGTGAACTGGGCAGTGGCTGGATGGTGGAGTCTTTCTCCAGTCCATCCTGTGGTACTCTGGTGCCCTCTCCCCTGGCCTGCCCCGAATCTCTGCCTCTTACAGTCATTTCTTGGTGTATCACGGGCCCATCCTCCTGGAAGATTCCATCAGGCTTCTGCTTCTCCAAGATCAACCATTTGACGGTCTCACAGAGGTCCTTGGAGTCTATGGCGATGAGGTTGGCGGACAGTGCAAAGACCTTGACCACGTAGGCTGTCAGCCTGGGGGTGGGTCCAGAGCGTGAGCCAGTTGGCTCTGGGATCTGGAGCCTGGCATCCCAGCCAACCAATGAGTAGAGTGGGGCCGGACCTGGCTTGGTTCCTTCAAGCTTATAACCCAGCATGGTATGCTGATTATTCAGCAGGCTGGTACCTTGACTCTGGATGGAGACCTACCTAGACCACCCCAGGCTGAGATCCAGGGGCTGCTCAGGGATGTGAAAGGCTGAGGATGTGCAAGTTGATCCTGGAGACTCACCAGGTGCTGGGGGGCCGATCCTGGAAGGCGGCGTAGGCTGAGCTTTTTTGTCTGAAAGCCAGCTGCTGGGTGTACCCTGCAGGGAAGAGAGACGTGTCACCAGAGGCTGAGTGGAGGGGGTGGCTGGTGGATGTAGGCCCTCCAGGGAGGGAAGGGGCTTAGAGAGAAGATAAAGATTCTGTGAAGGGCGGGACAGCGATCTAGAGAGGAAAGAGGGGCTCTGGGTAGGGGGCGGGTTTGTGGGAGGACGGAGAGCTAAAGAGGGACTCAGAAGGTGGGAAGATCAGACAGGGGGGGAAGGAATCCTTGGAGGAGAGGGGATTCAGAGGGAAGAGGTTTTCAAAATGGGTTCTCAGGGGCAAGGGGGCCTCAGCGAGAGAGGGAGCTCAGAGAGGGGTTCAGAGAGGGGCGAGGGGGCAGTGTCAGAGGCGGGGCGGGACTNAGACAGGGGGGGAAGGAATCCTTGGAGGAGAGGGGATTCAGAGGGAAGAGGTTTTCAAAATGGGTTCTCAGGGGCAAGGGGGCCTCAGCGAGAGAGGGAGCTCAGAGAGGGGTTCAGAGAGGGGCGAGGGGGCAGTGTCAGAGGGGGGGCGGGACTCCGAGAGTGACAGGGTCTCAGGAGTGGAGAGGGCTTAGAGATGACGCCAGAGGGTTGGGGCTCGGGTGGTGCAGGCTCAGTGGGGCGGGGCTCAGGGGCGGAGCAAGGACAGAGGGGTGGCCTCAGGGGCGGAGCTGGCTCAGAGGGGTGGGGTTCACGGGTGGAGCAGGCTCAGAGGGACGGGTAGGATGTGCACCCTTTCTGATGAGCTCCAGGGCCTGCTGCCGCTTCTCCAAGCCGAACTTCTCCCACTGCTCGGTGCTGTCCAGGTAGTGCACGGCGATGACCGTGGGCGTCATCCCAATCATGTTCTGCTCCCCGCAGCCCGAGGGGGTTTGGATAAGGTGCTTCAGCCGCTCTCCGTCGATGGCGTCCTCCGTCATTTGGGCCACCGGATTCCCTGCAACCCGGCAGGAGGATGGCACTCAAGTCCAGGGCTGCTTCCAGACTTTGCAGGCTCTGACCAGCTAGGGCCAAAGGGGTCAGGGACAGCTGGGGGCATGTGAGTGATGGAGCTGCTTCATGGCTGAATGGCTGGAGGGGGTTTTGCATTTGCGGGGGTTGAGGTGGGGGTGGGCTTGTGCTTCACAAGGGAGCTCTGGGCCCTGGCTCCTTTGGTTCCACCAGCGGTAATAACAGTCATGAATACTTTTATCAGGCTTCACGCTATTCCCCAGGCTCTGTTCTAGGAGAATACCACATAGTATTTCATTTAATCCTCTCAACAACCCTTAGATATCAATACTATTATTCGCTCCTATCACAGATGAGGAAACCAAGGGTCTACTCCCCAAACTTCACAGCTGTCAATATACAAGGTGCCTTTCTAGCTCCATCTTGCCCCAGTTCTCCATCTGAGACAATTAGATCCGGAATTTCTGCTCTTGAACTATATTGCTCGTGTAAACCTCTTTATCAGCAAAAGCTGTTTGCTGAACGAAGTACTGCCTAGAGCCTTCTATGAAGTGGTTTGAGGAGGGGTTGTAGCTTAAGGGGAAACAGTGGTTAAATATCCCTGGGGTGAGAGTGGATGGAACTGGGCTCCCGACTCTGGGTCATGACTCTCCTCCCAACACTGTTCTGGGTCTCCTGGGGCTGGGGTCCAAGGGCATCTCACCTTGCAGGAGGATCTTGGTCTCTGACTCAGTGTCTGGGACTTGATCACTGAGATCTGCAGGTGGCACTTCCTCTCGCTGCACCCCCCCTGCCGGGTGAATGGGAGACACCGATGGCACCAGCTCCCTCCCACCCATCCTCATCACCACCACCCAGGCCTCACTCCCTCTCCCGTGGCTGACTCACCTTGACCCAGATGTTCTGGATTCAGTGTGCGAATGGCCACAGTTTTGTTGACTCTTATTCCTTCTGGCTGGATGGTGTTAGGGGAAGGGGGAGTTGCATGAACAAGACAGACAGTCGGTCATATTCTGGAGATTACTGTAGCATAAGGCACAGGGGCCTCCACTCGAGATCTTAGCTGTGTGACTGGAGGTCAGTTACTTAACCTCTCTGTGTCTCATCTTCCTTCTTTATAAGGAGGTAATATAAACATCTACCTCATGCCTATTGTTGTGCAAGTTCATAATAAAATTATAAATTAGCAAAGAAGTAACAAGACCTTTAGAAATCT
>SJYA01001107.1:109027-130436 GCA_006410615.1 Neotragus moschatus
TTCCTCTAGGAGACCTTCGCTGCTTCCTCCCCCCCCCCCCCGCCCCCAATTTAAAATGATGATGTAAAAAATAAACAGAATGTTTACAGCTTCCTGCCTTGGGCTCTGGAATCCAGCACACTTGGATCTATGTCCAAGCTCTGGGACTCTGAGTAAGCCACATACCTCTGAGTCTGAGAAAAATTTGGTTTACAGGTGTAATATTTTCACAGGAATCCTGAAAGGTGACTATGACAGAACAGACTCATGGAAATTGATTTGCAGTATATGGGTACCCAGTGGGGGTTCAATAACACTAGCCTCTTATTTTGACTGCAGGAATTGGGGCTGTCCTGTTCACCGGTAGGTTCCCCTCTCACCACCTCAGTGTATAGCCTGAGAAATTATTCCTCAGTTGCTGCTAAGTCAAGTCAGTCGTGTCCGACTCTGTGCGACCCCATAGACGGCAGCCTACCAGCCCAGCCCGCACCCCCGCCCCTCTGCCAGTTCTCCAGGCAAGAACACTGAGTGGGTTGCCATTTCCTTCTCCAACGCGTGAAAGTGAAAAGTGAAAGTGAAGTCGCTCAGTCATGTCCGACTCATGGACCCCATGGACTGAAGCCTACCAGGCTGCTTCGTCCATGGGATTTTCCAGGCAAGAGNTCTTCTTGGATTTTATCTCACTTATGTGAATACTAATGCTTCTTGCAAAAGCATTTATAATATTTGATTATACGATGCAGCTACTGACACCACGAGAGTGATGCAAAAAGATGGTGTAAGCATCTCATCCCCTTTCTAAGACCTCCCCAAATTCTGAGAATTATGAGTTTCTGTGTCCCCGCCGAGGGTTGGGGGTGTGGGCCAGAATTTATCGTTGCTTCTGGGGTGAATGTCTTGGGGCTCATGCTTTCTCATATGGAGGTGGGTCTGGGAGCTTGTGGCTCCCAGGGATCCTGACCCCCAGCCCCTCTCCCCCTCCACCCCACCCCAGGTTCAGCCAGCAACAGTCCTTCGTGCAGATCCTGCAGGAGGTGAATGATTTTGCCGGCCAGCGGGAGCTGGTGGCTGAGAACCTCAGCATACGTGTATGTCTGGAGCTGGCCAAGTACTCGCAGGAGATGAAACAGGAGAGAAAGATGGTGGGTGACCCCTTCTCTGGGGCTTCCCGAGGGTCCCCTGACATCAGGGTGAGCCTTATTGCCCCCTCTTCCCATAGCACTTCCAAGAAGGTCGTCGGGCCCAGCAGCAGCTGGAAAGTGGCTTCAAGCAGCTGGAGAATGTAAGTCTGTGGGTGTGGAGAAGCGAGGCTCTGGCCCCGAGCAGCTGGGTGAGGGTTGTCGATTCAGTTCATCTGGCCTGGACCCGTCCTCTCCTGTGGGTTTCCAACCTGCCTGTTGTTCTCACCCCGACTCCCAGTTACTGGTGACTTCCCCCCAGTCCCTGAAACCGTGGCGGGCGGCTCCTTCATTCCTGTTCTGTCCCCAACACAGAGTAAACGTAAATTTGAACGGGACTGCCGGGAGGCTGAGAAGGCAGCCCAGACTGCTGAGAGGCTTGACCAGGATATCAACGCCACCAAGGCTGATGTGGAGAAGGTGCCTGTAGGGTCTGAGACAGGCTTGGGGGTCAGGGTTAGGCAAGGCCAGAATTGGGCTATGACCCTCCCCCACCTCGATATTCCTCAGGCCAAACAACAAGCCCACCTTCGGAGTCACATGGCAGAAGAAAGCAAAAATGAGTATGCAGCCCAACTACAGCGCTTCAACCGTGACCAGTCTCACTTCTATTTTTCCCAGATGCCCCAGATATTTGATGTGAGTGCTACAAACCCCCAGTCCCACCTTCCCTAGAGAACCCCAGAGTTAACCAGCTCCTACACACTTGTCAAAACCCCAGCTGTAATGCCCTAATCTCTAAATTGAAAAGGAGTTAGAACCAAATAGTCAGTGTTCTCCGATTTTATTCAAGCTGTTCTTTCTGCCAGGGATGTCGTTCTTTCCTTTTGTAATTCCTACTGTTCTTCCAAGCCCCAATTGTAACAAACCCTCTGAAAGATCTCAAATTTCCCTTCTCCTGTTTCAGCTCTGTACCCTTCTCTCTATCCCAACACTGAGACTGGCAGTATCTGTGTTGGGTCTGCTTTTTTCTTGAAATTCCTGGCTGTGTTAGTATATTTTTAAAATTAATTAATTAGGCTGCACCTTCTCTTAGTTGTAGCATGTGGGATCTAGTTACCTGACCGGGGATTGAACCTGGACCCCTTGCATTGGGAATGCAGTGCCTTAGCCATTGGACTACCGGGGAAGTCCCTTCCTGGCTACATTTTCACCTCCTTTGAGAAGCCTTTCCTGACTCCCTAGGCAAAGGGAGGGCCTCAGATTCCTCTCTGACATCTCCCTGGTCTCTGAAATTTCTCCCTTGACCACACTGAGCTGGAGGTCTCTGTGTTCAATTCTGTGTTTTCCCTGCTAAACTGGGCTTGGGGCTGTGGTCAGTGTGGGGCTCCATTATGCTCAGGAGGGAATCGCTCTGCCACCAGCCCCTCGATCAATGCTGAGAACTGTGCCCCCCGTCTCCGCAGAAGCTGCAGGACATGGACGAGCGGCGGGCCACCCACCTGGGGGCTGGTTACGGGCTCCTGTCAGAGACTGAGCTGGAGGTGGTACCCATCATCGCCAAGTGTTTGGAGGGCATGAAGGTGGCCGCAGATGCTGTGAATGCCAAGAACGTGGGTGCCTGGTCCTGGCAGTGGACCAAGGGGGACAAGCAGTGGTTGGGGGTGGTGTGCAGAAGTAGGAGTCCGAAGGCTGGACCCCCAGTCTTGCCCCTGATTGCCCCTCACTGTCCCCAGGATTCCCAGGTCCTAATTGAGCTGCACAAGTCAGGCTTTGCCCGTCCGGGTGACGTGGAATTCGAAGACTTTAGCCAGCCCATGAACCGCGTGCCCTCGGACAGCAGCCTGGGTACCCCCTCCGATGGAAGGCCAGAGCTCCGAGGCACGAGCCGCAGCCGGGCTAAACGCTGGCCATTCGGCAAGAAGAACAAGGTGGGGGCCGGGGCCCTCAGGGTGGAGGGCTGGCTGTGAGTGGGGACAGCAGGGGCCCACACTGAGTCAGCCCCAGCCGCCAGAACGCTGAGTCCCGGGCAGGAATTTTCCTCTTGGCTGCTGGCCCGGGCTGGAGGGAAGGAAGGCGGCTGGGCCATTGGTCTGGGAGTCCCCCGAGGCTGGGGGTGGGGTGGGGGGGTGGATTGACGGAGGAGGGCCTGTGGCGTCTGTCTGCTGCTTCTCAGGAGGCTGAGAGAAGAGACCTGCTTTGGGATTCACAGCTGGGTGAGGGCTTGGGACACCAGCCCTAGGGACTCCCCTTGAGTCTCTTCAACCCTCTGATTAGTCTTTGGGCCCCCTAACCTCAGGCTGGTTTTTTGGGGGGGGATTTTTGGCTTTCAATGTCAGGCACATACCCGGACACCCCTGGTTTATAGCTTTGACAACCCCCTCCTCTGCCCAATTTATACCTTTGACTCCTGTTTCATACTTTCGATCCCTGTAGACATATGCTTTGAATCCCCTAGCTTAAACCCCGGCTGTAGCCCTTTTGGTATTTCATGCCTTTGACCCTTCTCTTAGCTTGCCCTTGATATCTATGGCCCCATTTTTGTCTGAGACTTTGATTTCTGCATGCCTCTCCCTCCACCTTCTAGACTGTGAGCCCAGAAAGCTGGGGGTGGGGTAGAGAAACATGGGCCTCCCTGTGCTCCCAGGCTCCATTCTAGAAACTGGACATAAGATGCGAGGGAGGTGGAAAGTGCTGGGGGGTAGAGGGGGAGGGGTCTGGCCTTCTGGTTCACAATCTAATGCCCTCCCGCCATCTCCCAGATTTTTGTGTTGCTCTTTGCATGCATTTTCTGTGTGTGTGATTGTGCATCTTCAGTTGTGGTTTTCTTACTTTTTTTTTCTTTTCTCCATTTGGTTTTTTTTTTTCTTCTTTATTGCGTCCATCCGCCGTCCATCCGTCCGTCCATCCGTCTTTGTTCTCTACATCTTCCCGACCCTTCTGACCCATGCCTTCCCTGGCCCCTGCCGGTAGCTGTGCCCCCCACCTCTCTCCCCCCTGGGGGGCCCCCTGCCCTCGGCATTACCTAATGGACCCCCGTCCCCCCGCTCCGGCCTCGACCCCTTGGCCATACTGAGCGAGATCAGTAAGTCGGTCAAACCGCGGCTAGCATCCTTCCGCAGCCTTCGAGGCAGCCGTGGGGTAAGTGAGGCCTCTGGGGGAGGAGGAGGGGGCGGCCCCAGCCCGCCCAGCGGCTGGGTGGCGGGACCCTGGGCTCGCTTCCTGCCGCAGGCCTGGGCCCCCTCCTTCCAGGGCCCCACCTGGACCTGCTTCGCTCTGTGCATGGCCTTGCCCCCCAAGAACCTTGGGCAGGGAGGAAGGTGGACTCGGTGTGTCTTAGGCCTATCTTAGACCTGAGAGCTCGAACTCTGTGTTCCGGAACTCAGTCTCAATCCTCTTCCACCTTGCAGACAGTGGTGACTGAGGATTTCAGCCACTTGCCCCCGGAGCAGCAGAGAAAGCGACTGCAGCAGCAGCTGGAAGAACGGAACCGTGAACTACAGAAGGAGATGGACCAGAGGTAAGGTGAGGGGCTGAGCAGGTAAGGAACAAGGTGAAAGGATAAATGAATCACACTGAAATGGTACCCAAAGATCTCTCTAACAAACCCCAGGCCCAATTGGGTTTAGAAGGTGAACTGCAAGTAGAAGACTGAAATGACTTAGCAGCAAGCAGCAGCGAGGAGAAGCAGCAGTTTCTTCCCACCTTATACAAGTCATTCTAGGAAACAGAAAGAGTGAAAGGGACTTCCCTGGAGGTCCGGTGGTTAAGACTGTGCTGCCAACGCAGGGAGCACAGGTTCCATCCCTGGTCAAAGAACAAAGATCCCACATACTGCCAAAAAGATTGGAAAAAAAAAAAAAACAGTGAAAGCTGCCAGTTCGTTTAGGAGGCTGGTAGAATCTCAGTTCCAAAAGTGAGTTAGCAAGAATTCAAGAAAATCAAATTACGGATTTATTTAATTAACTTAACAATCTTAGATTGCAAAATCTTAGCCAATCCAAGTCTAGCAATGTATTAAAAACAGTATTACATCATGTGGTGATGGTGATTGCCCAACTCCATGAATGAATTTAATGCCATGGAATTGTAGACTTAAAAATAGCACAAATGGGAAATTTTATACTATGTATATACCACAATAAAGAATAATAATAAAAAACAAACAAACAAAATCATCATCAGTGGGGTTACCCAGTAATGCAAAGATGGTTCAATATCAAAAACATCTATGAGTCTTATTCAGTCCATTAATTGGCTAAAAGAAAAAAAGCATATGGTTTTTTCATTTAATAACTCAAAACACTCACAATATTAACAATAAAAAAAACCTGCCAGATTTAAAAAAAAAAGAAAATCTTTACTCACACTTTCCAAGCAGCAAGATTCTCTTCCCAGTCCTCTTACATAATAAGAAAGCCACTTGCAGATAGGCAGCCAAATGACATTTTGCTGTTTTGCACAGAACTCCTTGTACAAAATGGCTTTTATTGGTATAAAGTTCCATTTGATTATTGTTCCTGAGTATTTCTTTCTTTTTTTTTTTTTTTTTTNGTTTATGCATGAGCACGTATCAGTAATTAATGGAGACTCCGGACCCCTCCCTCCAACCCAAGAAAAGCCACCCCAGAGACTGGGTAGTTTTGAGCCAAACAATTTCTTCTTGGCTAGTGGACATACTTCCGCACTACATTTCCCAGACTCCTTTGGGGTTAACCGTCGTGTGACAAGATCTGACCAATGGGATGTGGGAGGAGTGCTGCGGGGACGGTCAGACCCGGCCCATGAAATAAGTCTAGCGGAGTCCTACAGGTTTCGTCCTGAATCTGTCAGTTGATGCCCCTAGAGCCCTGGGGGGAGGGGGGGAGGCAGAAGACCGAAAGGGCTTGGGTCTGACTCCTTTTGAAGCTCTGCATTCTCTTAGACTGTGACATGAACTAGTCCTTAAATGTTGATGGAGTCGTTGACAGCGTGGGAATGTTTGTTACAGCCACTAGCTGAGGCTGACAAATGCAAGTTCCAACCTGGTGATATGTGCTGAGTTTGTTATGCAAATGTGGCTTTCAGAAAAGCCATTTGCTAGGTTCTTCCAAACAGACCTTGAAATTCACCTTTATAAAAATAGAGCACTATCATGCCAGCTATGGTGGCTGAAAACAGAGCCAAGGGCCACAACATCACAGAGGGGCAAAGCAGAGCTGCTGATGGAGGCTGGGGGCTGGACAATATGTGCAAAGGACACTTGTATGGCCCTTATTATATGCCAGGCACTGTTTTAAGTGTAAAATGTATCAACTCACTTCATCCTTTACCAAGGATAAGAGGTAGGTACTATTATGCCCATTTTACAGATGGGGAAACAGAGGCTCAGAGACATCAAATACCTTGCTCTGCTGCTGCTGCTGCTAAGTCGCTTCAGTCATATCTGACTCTGTGCGACCCCAAAGACGGCAGCCTACAAGGCTCCCCCATCCCCGGGATTCTCCAGGCAAGAACACTGGAGTGAGTTGCCATTTCCTTCTCCAATGCATGAAAGTGAAAAGTGAAAGTGAAGTCGTTCAGTCGTGTCTGACTCTTAGTGACCCCGTGGACTGCAGCCCACCAGGCCCTCCATCCATGGGATTTTCCAAGCAAGAGTACTGGAGTGGGGTGCCATTGCCTAGTTTACATCCAATATAAGTTGTAGGGATAGGATTTGAACTCAGGCTGCTTGTGGTTAAAGTGTGGGGTATTCACCATTAAGCTACACTGCCTCTCATGATTTGATTAGATGTCTAAGGTCCTGGGACTCCTGAAGGTGACTCCTAAGTTGGAGATGAGAGTGAGGTGCTTTGAACTGAGAGGGAGATGGGACCCTGGCAGCCACAGGTGGCCTGGAATACAGAGAGAGAGAGAGATAAGTAGGGCCAAAGGGTGGTTTGAGGAGTCATTAGTACCCTCTTCAACTCCTGTCACCTTCTTCAACACCATCCCAAAGGAAGTGATAATTTAAAGATAAGAAGTGACATCCCACATAGACCAAGTTTCAAAACAATCCTCAGCCCTCAAGCCATTCTTTCTGATAGATCTTGACCCTAAGGCCCTTATCTGGGACCCAGGAGTCCCCAGTAAGTCAAAGATGAGTGAGACTCCCCATCAGATAGTATGCGGTCCCGTGAGAGGCAGCGGTACCTGGCGGGACAGGGGGCCATGGTACCAGGGTTGGCCCACAAAGTCCTCTCCATCTTGTGGCACCTGCATGGAGCTCTTGGGGACAGAGGGTGCAGGGGCTGTGCTTTGTACTTCCAACAGGCCTCAGTCTTCCTCATCTGTAAAACAGGAATAATTATTGTTGCTTCCTGAATGGCTTGGTCAGCCCTTTCATGTTCCTCATAGTTTGAAGACAACAGCCCACATCTTATCAAGCCATAAAATGAAATGCTTTCTGTATATGTATATCTATATTATATTTCAATACACAGCATGTTTATATAATTATATATAAATGTATTTAAATATTTACATATAACATTTGTATATTGTATATTTTAAATACAAATATATTTTGAATATATCAATATATATTTATATTAAATAAAAGAAGTTACCCATAGTCAGATTATATATTTTTAATTATAAATTATATGAGTTATATTTGATATATATATCAGATTAAATTCAAGCTATGAGTAACTTTGGGGCTTCCTGGATGGCTCAGTGGGTAAAGCAGCCGCCTGCAATGCAGGTGACACAGGAGACGTGGGTTCGATCCCTGGGTCATGAAGATCCCCTGGAGTAGGAAATGGCAACCCATTCCAGTATTCTTGCCTGAAAAATCCCATTGACAGAGGAGTCAGGAAGACTACAGTCCAAAAGGCTGCAAAGAGTCAGACATGACTGAGCGACTAAGCCTGAAATGAATAAATTTAATTCATTATTTTTAATTAATTTATTTTTTGGTTGTGCCATGCAGCTTCTGGGGTCTTAGTTCCCCAACCAGGAATCAAACTGGCACCCCCTGTTTTGGAAGGGTCGAGTCTTAACCACTAGACCGCCAGGGAAGTCCCTAACTTTAATTTAGAATAGGCTGTGATTTCATGAAAACAGTCATGCAAATTCACTGGGATTCTTGCGAAGGAAGAAGACAATGATCTCAAATGTAATGCAATTTCTAATGCAGATGACGTAGTGCTATGTTTTGTAGAAATTTAATTAACAAATTAACTGAAAAGAATATTTATGGGGGCACCCACTCTGTGCTGGGAGTCCCTTCTAGGTACTAGAAACCTAGCTGTGAACAACACAGACCAAGATTCCTGTTCTTAGAGATCTTCTAGCTGAGAAGACAGAGATTAGGAAAATCAGTGAGTAGAAAAGGAAGCCTAAAATAGATCAGAGAGAACTAAGGGGAAAAATGAAATCAGGGATCGGATATGAAGATTGAAGCAGTGGAGTTAAGATTTTTCTATAGTCTTGGGGGTGAGTAAAGGTTGGGAGGGTTTTAAGGGGCCAAGTCAGGTGGTTCTTTCTTTAAAAAAAATTTCTTTTAAAAATGTATTTATTTGGCTCCACTGAGTCTTAGTTGTGGCATGAGAACTTTTAGTTCTGACATGTGGGACCTAATTCCCTGACCAGGGATGGAACCCTGGCCTCCTGCATTGGGAGAGCAGAGCCACCGGAGCACCGGAGCACCGGAGCACCGGGGAAGTCTCAAGCCTGGTGGTTCTTGGGGCGAAATAAATTCCAGGCTGCTGCTGCTGCTAAGTTGCTTCAGTTGTATCCGACTCTGTGCCACCCCATAGATGNGGGATGGAACCCTGGCCTCCTGCATTGGGAGAGCAGAGCCACCGGAGCACCGGAGCACCGGAGCACCGGGGAAGTCTCAAGCCTGGTGGTTCTTGGGGCGAAATAAATTCCAGGCTGCTGCTGCTGCTAAGTTGCTTCAGTTGTATCCGACTCTGTGCCACCCCATAGATGGCAGCCCACCAGGCTCCCTGTCTCTGGGATTCTCCAGGCAAGAACACTGGAGTGGGTTGCCATTTCCTTCTCCAATGCATGAAAGTGAAAAGTCAAAGTGAATTCGCTCAGTCATGTCGAACTCTTAGCAACCACATGGACTGCAGCCTAAATTCCAGGCTGGGGAGAATTAAATTTACTAAAACCCATAGCATTTCAGTGATCTGTAGGCACACTCAAGGATTCTTAGATTGTACAAAAAAATCTAACCCATGTGTGGCTTTCCAATAAGGTCATTTTGTATGCTCAGTCGCTCAGTGGTGTCTGACTCTCTTTGTGATGCCATGGAGTGTAGCCTGGCAGGCTTCTTTGTCTATGGGATTCTCCAGGCAAGAATACTGGAGTGGGAACTGTGTCTCCAGCCAAATCCTGGGTTGCAAGTGAATTCTTTACCACTGAGCCAGTGGGGAAACCCATTTTAAAAGACCATTAAAAGGTCACATTTTTGTAGACAGGTCAGCAAACAGCAAATGGACATCTGCAGGTTTTCATAGTTTGGAGCCGATCCACTGCCTTATTACTGTGATCAAACTTAGGACATGGACGCTCTAGGACCCCTTGATCATCGCGCTTGACTCAGGCCTCGGGTCTCTCAAGCATCTGGTGAAAAAACTGCTCCGGAGGAGAGGGAAGAGGGGGACAGGGAGAGGGAGTGGGAGGTGATGGTGGGGAAAGTGTCTTGCTTCCCCTACCCCTAGGGCCTTCTGGGCCTGGCAGGGTCTGCAGAGAAAAAGCACGAGGATTTTTAGGACCTGAGTCAGCTGGGCTGACGGTCTAAAAGGGCCAGGAAGTTCCCAGACTGGTCTGAGGTGGCTTAAGGGGTGGGAGAGCTGAGTAGAGCTTTGGCTCCAGGCGCCACATACCTGAATACCAGGTGTGTCTCCTGGATACCTGTGCACTTCCTGTTTGTCAGCGGCGGGGGAGGAGGGGGGCCTGGCCTGGCCTTGGTTTTAAGAGTCCTCTGACACCAGCGTCCTCTGTCTTGCGTGCCCTTAGTGGATGTGAAGGTGCATCACTGACTGGTTTGTTCAGGGGGAGCTCAGAGTGGTCACAGGATGGCCACAGGCCAATTAAGTCATCCACCTGTCCTGCATCGTTTGGAATAATTTCTGGGTATCTGGGCAGGAGAGAGAGGAAGGGGGCAGAAATCAAGAGAGGAGGTGGGTGAGAGGCAAGTTTGGGGAAAGAAGGGAGGGGATCATTCATTTTCTATCAACCATATACTCCTGCAGGGGGCAGCCACTTACACCAGACAGGGACAGAGGTGGACACGGAGACTCAAACGTGAGCAAAATACTGACTGGTTGAGCGGTTACTGTGTGCCAAGGAGAAACAGTGATGAATGAGACAAAGGCCCCTCCGGTGGAGGAAACACAAAACAAGTAAGTGCACGAGGAATGAAGAAGATAATGTCTAAGGGTGAACAACGAAGGTGATAAGACAGGGAAATGTAAAGAGAGGCTGGACAGGGAAGGCTACCTTAAATATGAATAGGTAGTCAGAAGGCTGTCTCCCACGAAGTGACTTGGGAGCTGAGATCTCAGTAAGGGAGGGAAACAGTTAAGCAAAGATGTGAAGAAAGAGCAGTACAGGTGAGGGGTAATAGGGAGGGCAAAGGTGCAGAGCTTGCTTTTTATGTTTTACGTGGTCAAGGAGGCAGGTGTGACAATGCTGTGAGCCACAAGCGAAGTGGAGAGCAGTGGTTAGGCAGAGACGATGCAGGAAACTGGTGGACCTCGAATTTTCGTCTCGGTGGGATGGAAGAGGAGCTACGGAAATGTTTGAAGTGAAAGGGGCACGATCTGGTTTGTGGTTTAAAAACATTGCTCAGGCATGGAAGCAGGGAGGCTGTCCATGTTGCAGAGAAAATACGCTTGGAGGAGGACTCCCAGGTACAGGGACACGCATGATGCACAGTGACCCAATCAGGTGACCCCTTTTACGTTCGCGGACGCTCATGGACAGACAGATTCTTCCAGAGAGCAGGTGGCCTCACCTGGAGAAGAGAACTCCCTACCCCCACCAAATCTCCCGGTCCTGGCTCTGCTTGGGGCCCCTCACTCACCTGGGCCGGGACCCGCGGAGCTCGCAAGAACTTGGGGCCAGGCGGAAGCCTGAGGCTCTGCGTTTCCCGACCCCTCCCTCCCCGCCCCAACCAGGTCCAGCCTTCCCCTGCCGCGCCCGAAGGGAATCTAGCGCCATCACCTGGTCCCGCCCACCTTAAAGTTTAAACCCCTCCCCTCCAGGCCGCGCCCTTTCTCCTGCTGTAACATCGCCCCGCCCCTTATAAACTTTCTTTTCGCTAACCACGTCCCCTTGGATGAACCGTCTGCCTGTAGGTCACGCTCCCTGGGAACTCCTTTGGTTCCTACTAGTGGACCCACCCCCTTAAACTTGCCCCGCCCCTTCAGGCTGACCACGCCCACTCATCTAGTCACCCTTTTAGTCCCGCCCTTAGAGCCCTGTCCCTTGTTTCCGCTTAAGGCCACAGGTCCTAGGAGCCCCTGACCCTTTGCGACGGGGCAAAGGATGTCTCCTAGCTCCTCTGTTCCGGGCAGGGGCGGGGCGGCCCTTACGGGCTGTCTCACACGACCGGGAGTGGTGGCGGCTGTGACGTGGCAGAGTGAGCTTCCTCCAGACTGCCTCTCTGGGTTTCTCGGAAGGAACCCCACATTGGGTGTCGGGTTTGTGGAGAGAGATGCGGGAAAACACGACAGTCTTTCCCAGTAACAGACCGTTGGACTTGATCTAGACTCTGGAGGGACGTAGGGCAAACATTCAGGTAGTTTCCTAGGTGGAGGGAAGGAGAGTAAGGGGGCTTCCATCCTGTTGCCTGGAGACAAGCGTGAGGACAGTGTATGGGGGGAATCTGGAACCAGAAATAAGGATTCTCTGGCCAAGTTTTTTGAGGGTGCGTAGTAATAGCAACAGAACTGAAAGCAGTAGCTGCAGCTAACATACATTCAGTGCTTACTGTATACTTGTTTGCCCTGCCTCCACAAATCTATTTTTACATAGACCTCTCAAAGAGGTGGGCTCTATTTTCATCACCCCATTTTCTAGATGCAGAAAATGAGGCATGGGGCAACTAAGCCCAAGTTTGCCCAAGGTTGACTCAACTTGNTGTTGTTTTCCTCTATTTCTTTGCATTGATCGCTGAGGAAGGCTTTCTTGTTTCTTCTTGCTGTTCTTTGGAACTCTGCATTTATTACCTTACATAACTGAGAAGCTTGGGAGAGAAGGCCTTTAGGTCCAGCTGGATCCAGGGTCTCGACAATATCTCAGGAACCCTCCTCTCTCTACACATTGCCCTCCATCTCTTAACTCTGTTTTCTTTGAAATGTTTTCCTCCATCCTAGTCATTCTTTGCCCTCATGGAGGTAGATATGAGTCTCCAGATGTTCCAAATTTTTATTCCCACAATTCTGTGTTCAGTGGAAAATGAGAGGGTCGATTTAATGGCCCCTAAACCCCAGATCTGTCTTTCACTGGACACGATTATTTGAGGGAGGGAGTAACATGTCCAATCCTGAACCCATTGCTGGGAGAATGCATGGTTTGATTGATCAGGCCAGATCACACGCCCATTCCTGGCACTGGTGAGGGAGTCAACTTTACCCAAAGGAACTAGACTGGGTCAAGGGCTGTTTCATCCAGGGGAAACTGAAGGATGGTTACCAGAAAAGCAGGGAGAAGNCGATTATTTGAGGGAGGGAGTAACATGTCCAATCCTGAACCCATTGCTGGGAGAATGCATGGTTTGATTGATCAGGCCAGATCACACGCCCATTCCTGGCACTGGTGAGGGAGTCAACTTTACCCAAAGGAACTAGACTGGGTCAAGGGCTGTTTCATCCAGGGGAAACTGAAGGATGGTTACCAGAAAAGCAGGGAGAAGTCAAGAGGCAGTTGATCCACCCATGGTTATCTTGGTATCAAGTGCTAAACTGAGTCCAGAGTTTCTCCGTGTCAGTAGTGCTGAAATTGGCATTTCATCCTCTGTCCTGGGAACTGCCTGTCTGTTGTAGGAAGATGGGATCAACAAAATGTCCCTGGGCATTGCGAAATATACCCTGGGGGGCAGAATTGCCCCTGGGAGAACCACTGTTTTGGAGGGAGTGAGCTTCTTGTGTCGGAGAGGTGGGAGGTGGACGGGGGAGGGAGGTGAGTAGGGGGAGGTGGGTAGCACAGAATTTAAAGAGAAATGAACAATTAATTACTGGCTGGGGTAAAGATGAGATTGAGAGCTTCTTCAGGTTAGATATTCCTTTATTTTATTATTGGGTAGCCAGCAGCAGCAGCAGCAGAAGCGCTGTGCTGATGACTGGGGTGATGGGGAAAAACACCACAGATTTCCTCTCTGCTCTCCTGAGTTCGTGGTCTCATGGGAGAGAAGGCTGCCTGTGTTCTGTTTTCTGTGGCCGCTGTAACAAAGTCGCAAAAACTGGGTGGCTTGAAACAACAGCTATATTGTCTCCGAGTTCTGGAGGGCAGGGGTTGGAAATCAAGGCGTCAGCAGCATCTTGCTCCAACTCCAGGCTATAGGGGAGAAGCTCTTATTTGCATCTTCAGCTTCGACAGGCTCCAGGCATTCCTAGGCTTGCGGCTGTGTTATTCCAGCCTCTGCCTCCATCTTCACGTGACTGTGTCCTTTATGTCTGTCTGTCTGTGCATCTTATAATCTGGAATCATCTCCTCACCTTGATATCCTTTATGATGTTTTGCAAAGTCATTTTTAGAAAAATCGAGCCCACACCCTCTGCATGGGAAGCACAGGGTCTTCCTTTGGCTGTGCTGGGTCTTTGTTGCTGCGTGGGCTGCTCTCTAGTGTGATACCCGGTCTCCTCATTGCAGTGGCTTCTCTTGTGGAGCATGGGCTCTAGGGTGCATGGGCTTCAGTAGTTGCACCATGCGGGCTCAGTAGTTGCACAGGCTTAAGCAGTTGTGGGGCACGGGTTTAATTGCTCCGTGGCATGTAGGATCTTCCCAGGTCAGGGCTCGAACTTGTGTCTCCTGCACTGGCAGGCTGATTCTTTACCACTGAGCAACTGGGAAAGACCACTCTCCCTCCTGGGCCCTCTTTTCCAAATAACATCACAGTCACTGGTGCCAAGGAGCTGATGTGGATGTATCTGGGGGCTTCCTTTCAACCCCCTGCAAATCAGTAAAACACAGTAGGAAGTGCTGCAGATGGAATAAATCAAGGTTCAGGATGCTGAAGAGCAAATAGAGCAGGGTGGTCAAGGAAAGCTGAGAGCTGAAGAATGAGGAGCCCGCTCTAGGAAGCATGGGGGCAGGGACGAGAAAGCCCGTGCAATGGCCCTGTGGCAGGCAGATGAGAATGAAGAATATGCTGGCTGAAGAAGGTGAGCCACCGAAGGCGAGTGGAGGGAAACGACGTTTGGGAGGAAGGCACTTCACTGGAAAATGCTTTGGGACTGTGTATGGAATTTAAATGGGATTGGAAATCTTTGGAGGGTTTTAAGCTGGTCTATGGTGATTGGACTCTAAAGGCAATAGATGTGGCAGCAGGGGAACCTGGGAGAAGGGAGTTGATGGAGGGGTTCCAGGGAGAAGTGATGGGGGCTTGGACAGGGAGCTGGGGACAAGGCATCTGCCTCCCATTTTGGGGGTGTTGGGCTGATCAGACTTGTTAACAGATTGGATGGAGGAGGGCTGGAGATAAATGAAAGGAGGAGGCCAGATGATGTCAGGCAAAGGTTGTAGCTTAGGGACCCACACAAATGGGGGTATCATTTGCTGAGATGGGAAGGCTGGGGGAGCTATTGCTTTTTGGGGAGTTCTGATTGGGCCATCTGACCCTGGAGTTGGGAGGCAGCCCAGCATGCTGGTAGCACAGTGGTACCTTTTTTTTTTTTCAATCCTGACTAGGGATTGAACCTGGGTCACAATGCAGTTGTTCTTACTGGGGGTAGGGAGGAAGCAGCTCTGTCCTACCAGGGGACATGTGGCAATGCCTGGAGATGTTCTGGGCTGTCACTACTGGAGGGAGTGGTGTGGTTCTGTGTTGAGTAGGTAGGGAACAGAGGTGTAGCTATTTGTCCTCTTGTGCCCAAGGCAAAGGTCAGTATAGTCAAAACTATGGTTTTTCTAGTGGTCATATATGGACATGAGAGCTGGACCATGAAGAAGGCTGAGTGCTGAAGAACTGATGCTCTTGAATTGTGGTACTGGAGAAGACTCTTGAGAGGCCCTTGGATTGCAAGGAGATCAAGCCAGTCGATCCTAAAGGAAATCAACCCTGAATAGTCATTGGAAGGACTGATGCTGAAGCTGAAGCTGTAAAACTTTGGCTACCTGATGTGAAGAGCAGCCTCACTGGGAAAGACACTGATGCTGGAAAAGACTGAGGCAAAAGGAGAAGGGAGTGGCAGAGGATGAGATGGTTGGATAGCATCACTGACTCAGTGGACACGACTTTGAGGAAACTCCGGGAGATAGTGAAGGACAGGAAAGCCTGGCGTGCTGCAACCCATGGGATCACAAAGAATCAGATGCAACTTAGCAACTGATCAATAGCAATGCCCAAGATAGCTGCCCAATTATCAGTCGTGCTAAGACCTAGAAATCGTGTTTGAGGGCCATGGACTCTGGTTGCCTGGGTGTCTGGGTGCCAATCCTGACTTTGCGATCTTGGATGAGCTGCTGAACCTCTCTGTGGCTTGGTTTCCCCCCTTTGAATTCGGGGTAAGGATAGTACCTACCTTATAAGGTTGTAGTGTCAGGGGCCAGAAGGATGTAATGTCAAGAGACCTAAAGAGGAAAGTGTATCCACATCCAGGTCTTGGTACTTGGAATTTTTATTTTTTATTTTTGGTAAATCTCCATTACCTGTCACTTTGATAGTTTGTTAATTCTCACTAAAGTGTGAATGACTGGTAGTCATAAATTCCTCTTTCCAGGAGAAACTTCCATCTTCCTTGGAAACTGATTTTGGGGTTTACTGATTTACAACAGGGTTTATTGTTTATTGATTAGCAACTGATCAATAGCTAATAGCTGAAATTGTTGCTAATCAATAAACTCTGTTGTAAATGAATTAATTAATGATTTATTTGGACAGCACCATGTGGCTTATGGGATCTTAGTTCCCTGACCAAGTATTGAACCCAGGCCACGAGCAGTGAGAATCCTAACCGCTGGACCACCTGGAAACTCCCCGGGTTTGGGTACTTTGAAAACAACAATTTTAGTGAAATGGATGGGACTAGAAAGTATGGATGGATTCAGAAAGTATAATGAATAACAACAGAAACAGGTCTTACTAACTGAGCACTTACTTACCTGCAAGTGTTGTTCTAAGTACTTATGACTTAGGTACCTCTGTGTTTCAGTTATCTGTTACTGTGAAACAGATCAGCTCAAACTAAGTGATGTATGGCAATAACTATGTTATCTTTCTCACAGATTTAGTGAGTCTGGGGTTCAGATGGGGCGTGGTAATGATGGTTGTTCAGCTCTGTGAGGAGAAACCTTGAATATTTGGGGGCTGGAAGCACCCGGAGCTTTCTTTACTCTCTTGTGGGAGTGCCTAGCCTAGGATGACTTGAAGCTCTCCTTAGCTGGAGCTCTTTGCCTGGAAAACTGGCATGTGGTCTTTCCATGTGACCTGGGTTTCCTCACAACATGGTGACCGGGCTTTCAAGAAGGAGTGTGGAGAGACAGCAAGTGTTTCTTCAGAAACCAAGGCAGAAGCTGAAAGGTTTCTTCTGACCTAATTAGGAATCATATGGTGCCCCTTGGTTGTGTTCTCAGTGACAAGCAAGTAGCTGAGACCAGCTTAGATTCAAGGGGAGGGGAAACAAACTCCACCTCTTGAGAGGAATTTGACAAGTCACACTGCAGAAAAGCATGCTGGATGGTGGTATTTTTGTTGCCATCTTTGGAAAGCACAGTTATTAATAATTTCGCTGAGTTGTATCAGACTCTTGTGACCCCATGGACTATAGCCCGCCTGGCTCCTCTTTCCATGGAATTCTCCAGGCAAAAATACTGGAGTGGTAGACGTTCCTTTCTCCAGGGGATCTTCCCAATCCAGGCTTCCTGCATTACAGGCAGCTTCTTTTACTGTCTGAACTACCAGGGATGCCGCTACTAAGGTAACCCAGAGAGTAGTCATAGACGGAAGAAAAAAATAGAAGGAAGTAGTAGGTCCAGGACCCTAGGATCAGAACCATTTAACAGGAGCTAGACCTTCAGGCTAAAGCTGTCTTCAAGGAGCTGAGACCATGGAGGAGGTATATTTGCTGCTGGAGAGGCAGAACAAGAGAAGGAGAAATACCCTGGCTTCTCTCTTCCTTCCTCCCTCTGGTCTCCTGCCTGGGCCTCCCATTGGCTAGAACTAGCTGGAAGGAAGGGTGCAAAGGCACCTGGGAAATGCAGTTCCCTTTGACACAGAGCCAAGCAAAGGAAGGACAGGTAGGATCTGAGAGCAAGCAGGCTAATTACCCTCATAGACCCTGAGCAAGTGACTGCCTCTTTGTGCTCAGAGTGTTATCTCAGCTCCCATCCTTTGGCCACCTAATGCAAAGAGCTGACTCACTGGAAAAGACCCTGATGCTGGGGAAGGTTGAAGGCAAAGGGAGAAAGGGGTGGCAGAGGATGAGATGGTTAGATAACATCTCCAACTCAATGGCCATGAACTTGAGCAAACTCTGGGAGATAGTGGAGGGCAGAGGAGCCTGGTTTACTATACAGTCCATGGGGGTCACAAAAGAGACATGACTTAGCGACTGAATAGCAATGAAGTGTCTTAGTTAAAGAAATCTCCTCTTCTTGCTCTTTGCCTGAGAATCAATGATAAGCAATGGTTTTCTTTTCAGTGGCAGGGCCCTCCTAAGCTTTAATGGCTCTGCTGCTTTTGGACTCTTGCTCACTCTTAGATCAAACCCAGATCTCATTTCTTAGGACTCTCCTTATCACATGTCCCCAACTAATCGTCTTCCTCCAGATAACCCATCAGAGATCTGCCTCTATGATTACGTCTTCAGCTTCCTCCAAGTTCCCTCTCACCGAGGAAGAACACCCACAGTGCTTTCATGACTCCTCAAAGGATGGGGTTTCCAGAACTTCTCCCTGGGGGTGGCTGTCTTGTGGTTATTTGCTTGGGGGATCCAGAGTGACCCCTAGATGTTTGCAGCATCTGAGCATCCCAAGAGAGGTGGGGCTGTTGCCGTCAATCTTAGCTGTGACTGAGCAGGGGACCAGGGGAGAGTTGGAGAAAATGCTTCGAAAGACACCAATCATTCGTACTTGGCACTTCCCTGGTGGTCCAGTGGTTAAGGCTTCACCTTCCAATGCAGGGGGTGTGGGTTTGATCCCTGGTCAGGGAACTAAGATCCCACATGTCTCATGGCCGAGAAATCAAGACATAAAACTGAAGCAGTATTGTAACAGATTCAATAAAGACTTAAAAATGGCCTATATCAAAAAAATCTTTTTTAAAATGTTAAAAAAATAATTTGTGCTTCCCTCCCAGGGACTCTGGGAAATAATGGCAGGATGGTAGGATGCTCCCATGGCAACACTTGCCCCATTTCCCTCAGATGGCCCCAGTTTTGGTAAATCAGCATCGGATACCACCCGTGGCTCACTCCCTCCCACTAGCCCTTTCTCACTCTGCTCCAGCCACTCTGATCTCCAGCCTCTTCCTTCAAAGCACCAGGCAGGGTCCAGTCTCAGGGTCTTTGCACTAGCTGTTCCCTCTGCCTGGAAGTGTTTTCTTCCAGATACCTAATCAGATTATTCCCTCCTTCAAGTCCTTTTTTTTTTTAAATTTAAACACTTCTTATTATTTTTTGGCTGCTCTGGGTCTTTGTTGCTGTGCGCTGGCTTTCTCTAGTTGCAGCAAGCAGAGGCTATTCTTCGTTGTGGTGCGTGGGTTTCTCACTGTGGTGGCTTCACTTGTTGCAGAGCATGGGCTCTAGGCACGCAGGCTCAGTAGTTGTGGTTGCTCCGAGGCATGTGGGATTCTCCTGGACCAGGGATCAAACCTGTGTCCCCTACATTGGCAAGTGTATTCTTAAACACTGGACCATCAGGGAAGTCCTCCTACAAGTCTTTATTCAAATGTCACTCTCTCAGTGAGCCTTCTCTGGCCCCTTCATTTAGAATGGCACTCCTTCCTGGCATGCCCCATTCCTACTTACTTTTCTCGCTTAATATTTACCACCTCCTAATAAGCATGGCTGAAACTCCAGTACTTTGGCCACCTCATGCAAAGAGTTGACTCATTGGAAAAGACTGTGATGCTGGGAGGGATTAGGGGCAGGAGGAGAAGGGGACGACCGAGCATGAGATGGCTGGATGGCATCACCGACTCGATGGATGTGAGTCTGAGTGAACTCCAGGAGTTGGTGATGGACAGGGAGGCCTGGTGTGCTGCAATTCATGGGGTCGCAAAGAGTCAGACACGACTGAGCAACTGAACTGAACTGAATAAGCATGGCACGCCACTCCAGTACTCTTGCCTGGAAAATCCCATGGATGGAGGAGCCTGGTGGGCTACAGTCCATGGGGTCGCTAAGAGTCAGACACGAGTGAGTGACTTCACTTTCACTTTTCACTTTCATGCACTGGAGAAGGAAATGGCAACTCACTCCAATGTTCTTGCCTGGAGAATCCCACGGATGGGGGAGCCTGGTGGGCTGCACAGAGTCGGACACGACTGAAGCGACTTAGCAGCAGCAGCAATAAGCTATATGAACTTCCCAGGTCATGCAGTGGTAAAGAATCCACCTGCCAGTGCTGCAGACACAAGAGACATGGGTTTGATCCCTGGGTCGGGACTATCCCCTGGAGAAGGGAATGGCAACCCACTCTAGTATTCTTGCCTGGAGAATCCCCATGGACAGAGGAGCCTGGGGGACTACAGTCCCTGGGGTTGCAAAGAGTAGGACATGACTGAGCACGCACGCACACACACAAGCTATATACACACTCATGTAACACATTTNATCCCCTGGAGAAGGGAATGGCAACCCACTCTAGTATTCTTGCCTGGAGAATCCCCATGGACAGAGGAGCCTGGGGGACTACAGTCCCTGGGGTTGCAAAGAGTAGGACATGACTGAGCACGCACGCACACACACAAGCTATATACACACTCATGTAACACATTTGTTGTCTGTCTCCTGCCAGAATGTCAGCTTTATGGAGGCAGGGATATAAATCTATTTTTTTTCACAACTATATCCCTAGCATTTAAACCAGTGTTTGTGGAACATAATAGTTGCTCAATAAATATTTCCCTAATCAGTGAATGAGTGACTAAATGATCAGAGACCCCTTTCATGCTATTCCCTTTGCCTGGAACACTTTTTCCCCACCTCACACTCTAAAATAATATTTACAGTAAGTCTCCTACATACGAACAAGCTCTATTCCCTGTAAGCCTAATTTTTTCATAAGCCCAACAAAGTTAGACCAGGTACCCAAAACTAACACAATTTGTTATATGGTGCTGTACTGTAATAGGTTTATAATACTTTTTACACAAGTAGTGGGGCTGAAAAATCTGCCTGCCAACGTGGGAACCACAGGAGATGCGGATTCCATCCCTGAGCTGGGGAAGAGACCCTGAAGGGAATGGCAGCCCACTCCAATATTCTTGCCTGGGAAATCCCATGGACAGAGGAGCCTGGCAGGCTACAGTCCACCAGGTCGCAAAGAGTCGGTCAAGACTGAACGGCTAAACAATGGCAACTGCTTGGTGTCTGCCTCACTACTAGCCTGGAAGCTCTGTAGGGACAAGATTCTGTCTTAGCCACCGCCCAGTCCCAGAATTTGGCATACAGCAGGCATTCAACACATGCTTGCTGAATGAAAGTTTGGCCCTGACTGTTGGGTAGCGGATAGAGGGGAGATTCGACTGGTATTTTTATTTCCATGGTGAGGGTGAGGAAACAGAGGTACCGGGGAGGTGCAGTGACCCATCCAAGGTTCTTCAGGTTGCAGTTGACTTGGCTGAGAGTCAAACCCTGTTTGTCTGATCCCCTGTACTGGTAGTGAGACGTTGAGTGCACTTTAGAGTGGGAGGGGAGGGGATGGGGAGAGAGATGGGCTGGAGTAGGGAGGGTTTGAATGCCAGGAAGAGGCGTTTATACTCAACACCTCTGCTTGCAGGCTTCGAAAAGGATGCACAGCACGCCCACCCTCTCTGGTCTGCAGGAAGAAGTCTTGCGAGCTCAAGATTAAGGGGCTGCACGGGCTGAATGCGGCGGGGCCGCCCTTTCTCGGTCTCCCCCGAGCAAGCCCTGGTAACAGGCATTTCCTGTTTCCGGTCGGCTCCCTGGGGC
>SJYA01001108.1:0-49936 GCA_006410615.1 Neotragus moschatus
AACACGTGTCCTCTAAGCCTCCTGCTTAATGTGGTTTGCCGATGGGGTGCAGAGTCCAACCCAGCCTAGCACCTGGGTTTGGCAAGCACTTGGCCCTAGCAGCATGTGAGTGCTAAGTCCCAGTCACGTGTTTCCATTACCGGAACCGCAGACTTAGACCCCTCTACAGTGGAGCAGGCATAACTCCCTTCTGGTGGCCGGACCTGGGGCGCAGGGCTGGGTGCCACCTGGTTATGGGGCAGCGACCAGGGTCAGCAACCCTGCGGGTTCAAATGCCCACAGGCCAGGCTGAGCTGAACAGAACCCTGGGTCAGCACGGCAGCAGGCCTAGAGCCTGCGGGGGAGGGCTGATGCCAGTGTGTGCTTCCCTGCAGTGGGCTCTTGGGAGCCCCAGGGTAAGAAGGTCCAGCAGAGGGGCTGTGTTTGCTGTCCCTCCCAAAATCTCCGGAGGCAGGGCTGTGGTGGAGAGGAAAGAACATGGGGTGAGACTCACTGGACTTCACGCTGTGTGCCCTCAGGCAAGCCACTGCACCTTTGCGACGTCTCGGTCTCCTTACCTGTAAAGCTGAAATAACCCTAGAACCTGTAGCCTACAATTCCCCTTCACAGAAAGTTCAAAGGGGACGGAGGATGGAACGAGAAAATGAGAGGTTAACAGCCAGCAGTGTGGAAGGACGCCAGCATGGGGTGCCCGTGAGGTGTGAGCACTGGGAGCCCTAAGGGAGACCTGGTGCAGATGGGCCTGGACAGGTCCACTGGGGAGACAGGCAAGAAGGGGGGAGCACAGACTCGAGCTCAGAGCAGGCTCTGAGTGCAGACCTCAACCCTGTGAGCAATATTCTGGAAGTGAGGGCTCTGTGGGGACAGGCAGGACCAGAAGTGGGCTGGGAAGGCCATGAGCCTGTCAGCACCTGGTTCAGTCACTCAGTCATGTCCAGCTCTTTGCTGCCCCATGGACTGCAGCACGTCAGGCTCCCCTGTCCTTCACTGTTTCCAAGAGCTTGCTCAAATTCCTGTCCATTGAGTCAGTGATGCCATCCAACCATCTCAATCTCTGCTACACCCTTCTCCCTTTGCCTTCAGTCCTTCCCAGCATCAGGGTCTTTTCCAGTGAGTCGGCTATTCACACCAGGTAGCCAAAGTACTGGAGATTCAGCTTCAGCATCAGACCTTCCAAAGAATATTCAGGGTTGATTTCCTTTAGGACTGACTGGTTTGTTCTCCTTGCAGTCCAAGGGACTCTCAAGAGTCTTCTCCAACACTGCAGTTCAAAAGCATCAATCCTTCAATACCTAGCCTTCTTTATGGTCCAGCTATCACATCTGTACATGACTACTGGAAAAACCATAGTCTGTAGACTGTATGGACCTTTGTCAGCAAGGTATATCTCTGCTTTTTAATATGCTGTCTAGGTTTGTCATGACAAGGCTGTGATCCATGAAGGAGCCAGGCCTGGGTAGGGATTCAGCAAATCTAGAGATTCTGGACAGGTTGACACAGACCTGAGCCACGCTGGGGAAGCTGGGGGCCCATCTGCTTACTAGTAAGAGGTCGGTCAGCCCTCCTCAGGCTGGGCCAGGGATGCCACAGGGAAGCTGTGCCCTTCTGCAAACCTCACAGCCCTCCTCATCCCAGACCCCAGGAATTGACCCAAATCTTGGACCACAGGTCTCAGGCCTGGCCCAGGCTGCAGCCTTGCCTGCATCATCCCCAGGTATCAGAGCCTGAAGGACACATTGGCAGCCCTTAGCATAGTTTTTCAGGTGTAAAACCCAGGCTTTGACAAAGGCAAAACTACCATTTAGGGAGCTTCCCAGGTAGCACAGTGGTAAAGAATCCACCTGCTGAGCAGGAGATGAGGGTTTGATCCCTGGGTCAGGAAAATCCCCTAGAGGAGGAACTGGCTACCCACTCCAGTGTTCTTGCCTGAGAAATCCCATGGACAGATGAGCCTGGGGGCTACAGTCCATGGGGTCGCAAAGAGTTGAACACGACTGACCACCACCACCATCCATCCCCTCCTACTGGTGGGGAAACAGAACCATCAGTTGTAGGCCTGCTGCTTTTCTTTGTGGGAATTTACTTTTTTCCAAATGTAAAATCAAACATGCTTTTTCAGACAAAACAGTCCTTCCTCCATCCTAGAGATTCAGACCTGCCTGCCTCTCCCTTCTGAAATGGATCCAGTGCCCTCAAGAATGCAGGGGAGTTGAGGCCCACTGAGAGGATGGACATCTAACCTATTTTAGAACAGACAGGACACACTGCTGTTTAGTTTCAAAAGCCTGCTTTCCTCTGTGGTCTCATCCCCATTCCGTGTGGAGAAGGCACCCGAGCTTCTGAGACGGAAGGGGCAGTACGTGGGCTTCTGCCATTTTACCCACGAACAAGCTGAGGCCAGAGTGCCTCATCCCAGACTGCAGGACAACCAGGAAAACAAAGACATTCTCCCCACAGGTCAAGTAACTGATGCCTCCTCAGTCTGGTTGGGCAATGGGTCAAGGCCAGATTTTAGGAGTTTAAGGCCTTGAAGGCAGGGCCAGGGGGCACAAGGGCTTCCTAGGTGGCACAGAGGTAAAGAATCCTCCGGCCAATGCAGGAGATTAGGGTTTGATCCCAGGGTCGGGAAGATCCCCTGGACAAGGGTGTGGCAACTCACTCCTGTATTCTTGCCTAGAGAATCCCAAGGACAGAGGAGCCTGGTGGGCTACANCCTAGCCCCACCCCCGCCACCCCAGGGGGCAGGCAGGCAGGCCCCCTACCTTGCAGAACTGTTAACTTATTCAGCTCGCTGGCTTTGCACAGCCTGTCCTGGGCCCAGCCCTGAGCCCCGGGTGGGCGCAGGTGGGCATCACCTGGGGACCCACCACTGTCGGCAGCAGCAGCCCCGAGACCCCTCCCTCAGTAACCCCACTGCTTCTCCCTCCTTGGTATAAGTGCAATTAAAGCCGTGGGTGTCGCATCTTCTCCAGCGCTGGACCCTCCCGTGCCCCACAGCCCCAGAAGGGGGCACTGCCCAGCCTGGACAGAGGGGGAGGGCAGAAAAGGCACCATCTCTGGCTTCCAAAGAGCAGCAGGCTGGGCCAGGTGATGAGCCCGGAGGGGCCTGCTGCAGGCAGCGGGCCCAGAAGTGCCCACGCCTGCCCCAGCCAGGGCTGGGTGCTCCGCTTGCTCGTATCCAAGCCTCCAAGCCCCCTTGCCGCTGGTTTGTAATGGAATCTCCGCGCTCCTACTCAACCCCCACCTCCGCTCCTGGAGACCGTGCTTCTCCTCCGTGTGTGGGACCTCTGCCCCCTCCCCACCCCCCACATGACTATTGTGCGATTTGTGAGCGGAGTCGGTAACTTGTTGGGTTTTTTTCCAACCATCATGGCCTTATCTGTTCCGGTTTTCTCAGTGTTTTCAACCTGTGAGATAGATGTTTATGGCAAAATGCGAAAAAAGAAAAAAAAAGAACCTGACCTATTGTATAAAAATCACTATTTTGTGTGCTCCGCGTGCTACAGCTTTTGGGAGTGGTTTGCCCACTCCCTCTCCCACTCCTCTGGGCCTCCCTTCTGGCGGTGAAAGTGTCCACATGTGTGGTAGTCTAGTGTGCCGAGCTGTTTTCTATCTTTTTGTAGTCTTTCTTAAAACACAATAAATTCCACTGTCATATTTGGCTACTGCTGACTTGCTGGGCTTTGGTGGGAGCCTGGGGGCTGGAGGGGGGCCAGCTGGGCCCCAAGCTCATGAGTAGCAGGCAATGAAGGGAACTGGTGAGGTTCAGAAATAAAACATTTATTATGTGAAAAGGAACAACAGGGCCGGGACGGGGAGGTGTGATGGCCACTAGGTTCTCCACCTCAGGTCGGGGAGACGGAGGATGGTCGGGGCAGGGGTCTGGGATCCATCTGGCCTCCCTGGGCTGTGTGGGGGGCCATGTCCACACCTGTAACTGAGGAAAGGGGCGAACTCTCGAGGAACAACCACCCGAGCCCAGCTTAGGGTGAAGGCGGGCGCTCAAGGCAGGCAGGGCAGGGGGCTCTCTTCCCTCTGCCCCTTCCCCACTTAAATAGGCATAAATAAGAAGCGTCCAGACTCTCAGGCCACCAGGGGCTGCCCGGCCCAGCCCCCTTCCCGCAGCCTAACACTAGTGCCGGTCATCGCTTGGTCGGTTGGTTGGTTGGCCGGCCGGCCGGCGGCTACCAGGAAGGCGGCCAGCTCCCAGGCCGCGGAGGTAGTTGGAGTCAGTGTCCAGGGCGGCCGGGCCCTCACAGCACAATCCACGTGTATCGCTCGCTGTCTGCCAGAACTTTCAGTGAGCACCCTGCAGGGGAAGGTGGGGACAAAGCCTTGGAACCTCTAGCCGGCCCAGTCTGCAGGAGAGGCTTCTCTCTTTCCTGACCTGATGGCGGCCCAGAAGGCTCTAGCAAGGTAGGTGCAAGTTATCTCTGCCTCGGGCCTGCAGCCATTCAATTAATGTCTGCTGAATAAATGAATGAATGGTTGGGGGGCCGCCAGGTGCCACATCTGAGCTGGCCCCCTGGCCGTGGCCTGGGCTGCCCTCGCCTTCACCCCCATGCCACTGCTCGGTCAACGAGCTCCTTCACTCAGCAACATTTAGCAATCAGTGCCCGCTCCAGGCGCTGCCCAGGATCAGGACCCCAGTCCCCAACTGTCGTCAGGGCAGTGCCCCACCTTTGTGCAGGGCCTCGTTGGTCATCCTGTTGACATATCGGCCGCTGCTCTCAGGCACCAGCCACTTCATGACCATGTCCACGCAGCTCTTGCGATATGAGCTCCAGACACTGCCGCTGAGGAAGAGGGTATAAGCAACTCTCCCAGCCCTGGGCCCAACCCAGCCCTGCCCCGCCTCGACCCTGCCTCACCTGGTCTGCCCCTTGACCTCAGTGAGGTCACCCACGCTGACTGTCACAAAGATGCCTGTGTTGAGGTCCCATGCCACCTTGAGACTGGTGTGGTAGGTCTTTGGTCTACAGGAGGGAAAGCTGGTGAGCACAAGGAAAAGTGGGGGACTACAGGGTCCCTGAGCTTGAACCCAGGCTACCCTAAGGGGCTTTTATCTTTGGAACAATAATGGAATAGCCTATCCAAGCTTTGGGGAGTCAAGGGGAGTTTTATCATATGCCACCTCCCCACACTGAGCTATCATGAAAACGCCCTACTGGGCAAGGGTGAGGGCGGGTCCTTGCCCACTCACCGGAGCTGGCCTTCCTCGGTGGGGGATGGGAACGCCAGGAGCAGCAGGCCAATGTTGATGAGGACCTGGTTGGTTTCTGGGCAGACCTAGGGGACGGAGGGGTGGATGTGACAGCTTGGTGAGAGTGCCACCAAGACCAGGGGAGGCCCTGGACTGCCCTGCCCGACACCTGGACCCACCTCCAGGATGACAATGTCATAGTCGCTAAAGGAACAGAACTGGTGACCCCAAGTGGCGTCGTGGCGGATCACCTCATTGATGACATACTCGAAGTCCAGTGTGAGCTGCTCGACTGTCAGGTACTGACCCTGTGGACAAGGGCAAGGGGAGAACTGCACCCACTGGCATCCCAGGAAGTGCCCCAGGAGCTGCCCCTCGGCCTCCCCACCACCCACACCCACCTGAACGGCGGCCTGCTCCCGCATGGGCCGCAGGTTGCGACCACGGAGATCAGTCACCACGAAGGGCAGGGAGATCTTGTCATCCTCGAACTCTGAGTGGGCAGGACAAGGGGGTAGGGATGGCGGTGGGAGGCCTAGAGGCTCTCAAGGGCAGCCTCCCATGCTTGGGGCCTTGCCCACCAGAGGAGCTCCCTGCTCACCATCCTCTGGCTCCGTCCCCTCACCGGACTCCAGCACGTAATAGAGCTTGGTGTAGTTGACGTATCCAGGCTCCGGGGCGGGCGCCTCTGCTGCAGGGGGGCTGTCCCGGGGCACCGCCTCCCCACCTGAACCAAGGGGCTCAGAGGGCAGGCGGCAGCGGCTGCCTGAGGGCCCTGGGCAGGGGGGTGGCCGGACTTCCTCCGAGGTCCCACCCTTGGCCTCTTTGGCCCGGCGGAAGATGTCAGCCACAAACTCCTTGGCTTTGGCAATGGCAGGCGAGGGATCGGGGGTCCCAGAGGGCCAGGCTGGGGCCGCTTCAGGGCAGAGGCTGGGGAGAACAGGGAGCAACTCTGGGCTCTGGGGTCCAGGGGGGCTGGGAGGGGCCGGGGGGTAGGTGGTGTGGTCGTATAGGATCTGGCAGAAACTGCTGTCTCCTGGGAACATAAAAATAAAAAGTGAAGGAGGCAGAAGAAGTCAACAGATGAGTTTAGGTCAGAACGCTCTCCTGACCTCCCTCATTACCCTGTGGGGCTTAGGGGTGGGTGGCGTGGATCTTATAAATCCAAGAGGAGGGTCTTCTAGAAGACTTACATATGCTGAACCAACCAAAACGGAAAAAGGACTCACACACACATGTGTTCATTCAAACCTTCCTCTTAAGCATCTGCCATATGCCCCATACTGAGGACACAGGAGTGAACAAGACAAAATTCCCTGCCCTTGGGAGCTGACATGTATGGATAACAGCAGTCAAGTATGGATGTGAGAGTTGGACCATAAAGAAAGCTGAACGCCAAAAAATTGAAGATTTTGACCTGTGGTGCTAGAGAAGACTCTTGAGAGTCCCTTAGACTGCAAAGAGATCAAACCAGTCAATCCTAAAGGAAATTAGTCCTGAATATTCATTGGAAGGACTGATGCTGAAGCTGAAACTCCAATACTGTGGCCACCTGATTTGAAGAACTGACTCATTGGAAAAGACCCTGATGCTGGGAAAGATTGAAGGCAGAAAAAGAAGGGAATGACAGAGGATGAGATGGTTGGATGGCATCACCGACTTGACAGACATAAGTCTGAGCAAACTGGGAGTTGGTGATGGACAGGGAAGCCATGTGGGATGGCGTGCTGCAGTCCATGGGGTCACAAAGAGTCAGACATGATTGAGCGACTGAACTGAACTGGGGAGCTGAGAGTCTATTATGATGACAGAAGATAAAAGCTACATAAGGGCTTCCCTGGTGGCTCAGTGGTCAAGAATCTGCCTGCCAATGCAGGAGACACAGGTTCAATCTCCGATCTGGGATGATCCCACATGCCCAGGAGCAACTAAGGCTGCACACCACGACTGAACCTGTGCTCTCGAGCCACAGCTACTGAAGCCCGCACACCTGGGGGCTCTGCTCTACAGCAAGAGAGGCCACCCCATGAGAAGCCCACGCACCACAACTGGAGAGCAGTCCCCGCCCTCCGCAACTAGCGAGAAGCCTGCACACAGCAATGGAGACCCAGCACAATCAAATAAATAAGCCACAGAAGGCTGACGGTTTACCACACTGTCTTCTGTCCTTTTCAACTGGCACAGCCTGGCCGGATCCCAGGCCTCTCTGTGGCTCTGCCTGATGGGGGCCAGATCTCCCTGTGGAGATCTCAGTGTGGAGAACCCAATGCATCCGCCAAGCAGCACCACCACCGGGCCCTGGGGCTGGGCCTGCCCTGCTCCACTGAGTACCCCCTAGAAGCAGCCCTTGTAGAGGGGAGCTGTCCTCTCAGTTCAAAGACTCAGGGCCAAGGCTCAGAGGAAGTTGTCCGAGGTCACACTGAGAAATAATACAAGTATGCCAACACACTCCTGTCTGCCAGGGCGGTGGCACTTCTGGAGAGGAGGCGGATGAGTGGAAAATGTTTGCGTCAAACTCCCCCTCTGTGTAAATACCCTCCTGGGGTGAGAGGAGTGTCGACTCTGCTAACAGTGCCCCTCACCTGGGCCGTGTGCACACAGCCGCATCCTGTCCCGTTCGGTCCTTCCTAACGGGGTAGGGGCAGCCGCCCCCTCCAGGCCTAGCTTGTTGGGGGATCACAGTTTGGCGAGAAGCAGAGCCTTGCCCATGCTGGTACAGGTGGCCAGGGCAGGGGTGGGAGGCCCCTGAAAGAGCTCGAGGATAAGGCGCACTGCCCCTTGCTGGTCTGTGGGCTCAGTTATATATACATATATAACACATCCATGGCTTCCCCAGTGACTCAGAGGCAAGGAATCCACCTGCCAATGCAGGAGACCCAGGTTCAATCCGTGGGTTGGGAAGATCCCCTGGAGAAGGAAATGGCAACCCACTCCAGTATTCTTGCCTGGAGAATCCCCATGGACAGAGGAGCCTGGTGGGCCAGTCTGTGGGGTCATAGTTGTACATGACTGAAGCAACCGGGCACACACACACGAGCATATATACAGAATCCTCTNGAAGGAAATGGCAACCCACTCCAGTATTCTTGCCTGGAGAATCCCCATGGACAGAGGAGCCTGGTGGGCCAGTCTGTGGGGTCATAGTTGTACATGACTGAAGCAACCGGGCACACACACACGAGCATATATACAGAATCCTCTTCTCAGGCCCATTCCCCTCCCTCTCCAGGGGGCAAGCATTTCAAACCCAGGTAGTTGGTATCTTTTTTCAGCCATGCTACTCAGTCTGCAGGATCTTAGGTCCTCCCCAACCAGGGACTGAATCTGGGCCCTCGCAGTGAAATTCCTAACCACTGGACCCCTGGGACCCCTGAAGTCCCAGTCGTCACCTTTACTGGACTGGGTTCTGGCATAATGGGAACACATCTGTAACAGGTTACAGATCTCCTTGTGTTTCTTGTGCACATGAACATGTCTTTAAGGCACACTCTCCACAGACAGGCATGCTGGGGCACTCCTTGATGACCTGGGGAGGTGACCACCCAGTCCTACCTTCCCAAATGCCAGGCAGGCCCTAACTGCTGCCACTAAAGCCTCGGACACGCTTGGTGCAGGGCTGCTGGGCCATAGGCACCCTCTGTTGCCATAAGGCCCTGGGAGAGCAGGAGCCCCCCGCCCCTAGCCCCATGTCAGCAACAGCCAAAACCATGAGATGGCCCTCTATCCACTAACCACCCCCTCACGTTTTTAATCAATCTTTCTCTTTTCGAATAGAAGGATGCACTGCACTGTCCAGCATGGTGGACATGTGACTATTTGAACTTGACATCACTAAAATTAAATTTAACAACTCAGTTCCTTGGTCACATGAGCCACTGTCAAATGGCTACTGGTGGCAGCTGTGGCAGATACCCCAGATATGGTCCCTCTTAGCCCCATGGAAAATTCCAGTAGGCAGTGCTGGGGTGGGGCAGGGTGGCTGCGTTTGGAGCCCACATTGCCACTTCCTGAATGAGGGACCTCACCTCTCCAGGGTCTCAGCCACCTCATCTGTGATGCAGGGTACTGATGGCACCGACATCAAGGGGCTGCTTGGCCAAGTCATTGGGTCACAGGGCCCCGAGGCTGGGAGCGCATGCGCAGGGCCTGTCGGCAGACCCAGAAACCTACCTGCCGAGTGCACCGAGACGGCGCAGGCCACTAGAGAGTAGCTGGTGTTGAGTAGCACCACCTGGTCCTTCTTGAGCTGGAAGGCGGGCTGGAAAGTGGGGAAGGGGTAGACCACCTGGTACTTGGTGTGCAGCATGAAGCCATGCCGCAGGCACTGCGCACTCGGGTCACCTGCAGCGACACAGGCCACGCGGGCTCAGCGGTGGCAGTGGGGCAGGGAAGCAGGCCGCCCGGTGCCCCAGGCCCCTAGCCCCTCACCTGGGTGGGCGCGGCTGGCGTCCCGGCAGGCGGCACAGCGGCCCGGCGGCGGCACGGCCACGGTGCTGATGTAGATGTCCCGGTGGTTCTCGTCGCTCATCACCATCATGTTCATGAGCATGCCGTTGGCGGAGCGGGTGCTGGGGGTTAGCGGAGCCTCAGAGCCTGGCCTGGGCGCCCGCCCCTACCCACTCCCCACCACCCTATCCCGAAGTCTCACTTGAAGCCGAAGACAATGACCTTGGAGGCGTCACTGGGCCACTCGCACACGGTCAGGTACAGGTCACTGTAGATCTCCTCATCCTGGAAGAGCCGCACCTGGCGGACCTGAGCAGCAGGTTCTCATGGGGGTGGGGTCCGAGTGGGCCTGGGCCCACCTGAGGCTGCACCGGCCGGCAGTCTCGGGCCAGGGAGCCCCAAGCGGCCTTCACCCCACCCTGCTCTGCCATCCTGAGAACATGCTGAGGAGGCGCATAAGAATTTCCCCTCACAGGTGGGGGACACAGGGAGGCCAGGCCTAGGACAGGACACAGCAGACCCGTCGGTTCCAAGCCTGACCCACCCTGAGACCGGTTCACCTCTCTGAACTCACGTGGAAACTGGGGTAATGGCACTCACCTCCTGGGGTGGGACACTCAAGGAGTCAAGGTCAGGGCTAAACCAGGCATGGCAGCCTGCTTGGTTCTAACAGACCTAATGGGTCCCTCCTGCCCTGAGCAGTCAGACCATAGGAAATCCTGCCATTTACCCACTTTCAGCTCTGAAGACGGCAACTTCCTACAGTTCGACCTAATACTCGGAGTCCTGACAACAGCCCTGCGGGTGCACTATGTTCCATTTGTGGCCATGGAACCTGAGGCTCAAGCGGGCTCATGCGGTCAGAAAGGGAGGCGGCCCGGCCCTACCAGCTTGAGCTTGCTGTGCACGTTGAACTCCCACCAGTACAGGTGGTAGATGTAGAAAGAGAAGTCGTCGTCGCCGCTGCTGCTCGTGTAGGAGAGGACGTAACGGCCGCACTTGGAAAAGCCCAGGAAGATGTGTCTGTGGGGACGGCAGGGAGGGGCCAGTGGCCAGGTCAGGGCCGGCCGACCGCCCACCCCGCCAACCCCTGCCTGGCCCCCGCCTCACCCTGCGTAGAGGAAGTCTTCATCCACAATGTTCTTGAGAGAGACGCAGACCCTGGGTGGCAGCTTCCGGAAGAGGCGAGGAGAGAGCTGCCCACTGATCTGGGGAAGGGGCAGCCAGGGCTCTTGAGACACCACATGGTAGAAGCGGCCTGCAGCCCCCCCCATCCCCCTCACCCAAGGCAGAGCAACACCTTTGGGGTCCAGCCCAGCCACACAGGCCTACTTCCTACCAACCATAACGGTTCAGGGTGGTCCAAGCTCTGGAAGGTGTGAATGGCTTGAGCCTGTCTCTCCACCAGGGCCTCATGCCACCCTCCCAACTCCACAGCCTAAGGGTTCCTCTTGCCTGAGGTTTCCCTGGTGGTTCAGATGGTAAAGAACCTGCCCGCAAAATGCAGGAGACATAAGAGACATGGTTCAATCCCTAGGTCGGGAAGATCCCCTGGAGAAGGGAATGGCAACCCATTCCAGTATTCTTGCCTGGAGAATTCCATGGACAGAGGAGGCTGGCAGGCTTATAGTCCATGGAGTCACAAAGAGTTGGACAAGCCTGAGTGACTGACATTTTCACATGTTCCTNGATCCCCTGGAGAAGGGAATGGCAACCCATTCCAGTATTCTTGCCTGGAGAATTCCATGGACAGAGGAGGCTGGCAGGCTTATAGTCCATGGAGTCACAAAGAGTTGGACAAGCCTGAGTGACTGACATTTTCACATGTTCCTCTTCCCAGGCTATGAGGGCTATCACTGGCATTGCTTCCCTCAGTCACCCCTGGCCCACACTGGGCCACCTAGCTGTCTTCCTGAAGGCTACTTGAAGGCACAATGAGCTGTGAACATTGAGGATCACTAAGGAGGCTGAGATGGGGGCTTGACCAACTCCACTCACCTGTTCCCAACCCACCAGCCTATACACGGGGTGCTTAGGTCCCTGCGGGGGTAAGCCTGACCAGTGACTGTCCATCTCCTGCCCAACTCCCCCTTCTCAATTAACAGCTGCCCTCCAACTGACTCCCTCATCCCAAAACTTCAAGGAAGGTTTTGGGTGGGGAGCAGGCCCAAGCTGAGCATTGAGGAATCAGGGCACCTCAGATCCTGCTACCCAGTCTAATGGGGGAGATGCAGCCCAGCCCTCGCGGAGATCCCAGAGTGGAATAACCCTGTCAGCAAGGCCCAGGCTGACCAGGAGACACAGTCTCGGGCCACGGAGCTTCCAAGCTAAGGGCGGAGCCACAGCCCAACCCAGGGAGCAATCAGGCTGAGGGTGGGGACTGTCCCTGCTCCAGAAGTTCCAGTCAAAAGGAGAAGACACAGTCCTGCCCTCACAGAGTTCCCAGCCTGATGGAGAAGACGGCACGACTCCTGACCCACGGACACACAGACTTGCCCCTCTTGCTGCTGACCTGACAGCAGATTTACACGCTTGCCCTCCCAGAGCCGGCAACCCGACGGGGAAAAAAGATTCCAGCACGCTGAGAGTTTAGTCTCATGGGGAGACAGAGCCTTCCTCAGGTAGCTGAAGATCAGGCCCTCTCCAGGGAGCTCCCTCCCATTCAATGGGGGAGGCAGTTACAGGAACTCCCAGCTCTCCTGTGGTCAGAGCTGGACAGAGAGAGGAACCCCAGGCGGAGGAATCCCAAAGCTGGTAGCAGAGACTGTGCCAAGGGGGCGGTAAGGCTCCATAACGGAGTGGCCGGGGGAGCAGGGTTCTGAAAAACCAGTTTGACCCTGCGTCGCCCCCTTTCTCCTCACTCCTCCAGCGGCCTCTAAGGCCCCCTTCATCCAAGCCTGTCCTCGGGACCCCGCCCCCAGCCCTTCCATCCAAGCCCCCTCTCGGGGACCCCGCCCCCAACTCCCTCCATCCAAACTCCCGCCGCAGCCCCCCCCATCTAAGCTCTCTCCCTGGGGCCCCGCCCAACCCCCTTCCTCCAAGCCCCCTCCCCCGGGGCTCCGCCCCCAACCCCTCACCCCGCGAACGCCCTCCCTCCCCGCCGCCTCCCTCTTCCCTCCTCCCTTCCCTCCGNCAACCCACTCCAGTGTTCTTGCCTGGAGAATCCCAGGGACGGGGGAGCCTGGTGGGCTTCCGTCTATGGGGTCGCACAGAGTCAGAGGCGACTGAAGCGACTTAGCAGCAGACAACCATTTTGCCTTTTTGCATTTTTTTCTTGGGGATAATCTTGATCCCTGTATCCTGTACAATGTCATGACCCTCTGTCTAGTTCTTCAGGCACTCTCTCAGATCTAATCCCTTGAATCTATTTGTCACTTCCAGTGTTTAATCGTAAGGGATTTGATTTAGGTTACACCTGAATGATCTAGTGGTTTTCCCTACTTTCTTCAATTTATGTCTGAATTTGGCAATAAGGACTTCATGATCTGAGCCACAGTCAGCTCCCAGTCTTGTTTTTGCTGACTGTATAGAGCTTCTCCATCTTTGGCTGCAAAGATACAATCTGATTTCTGTACTGACCATCTGGTGATGTCTATGTGTAGAGTCTTGTGTTGTTGGAAGAGGGTGTTTGCTATGAGCAGGGTGTCCTATTGGCAAAACTCTGTTAGCCTTTGCCCTGCTTCATTTTGTAGTCCAAGGCCAAATTTGTTTGTTACTCCAGGTGTCTCTTGACTTCCTACATTTACATTCCAGTCCCCTATCATGAGAAGGATGTCTTTTTTGGGTGTTAGTTCTAGAAGGTCTTCATAGAACCATTCACTTTAAGCTTTTCTAGTCTTCTCCAGCATTACTGGTTGGGGGCATAGACTTGGATTACTGTGATATTGAATGGTCACATAGACCATTCCGTTTCATAGATAGGTTTGTTTGAATCATATTTTAGACTCCACATTTAAGTGACATCATATGCTATTTGTCTTTCTCTTTCTGACTTATTTCACTTAGTATAATAATCTCCAGTTTGAGAAATGAGTTCTGATTCATATATGTTTTCCATATTTTCATTTTTATTATATGCCATACATACCTCAATCAAACTTTTAAGATGTATTGACTTTATTTGGAGAAGAAAATACTCCAGTATTCTTGCCTGGAGAATCCTAAGGTCAGAGGAGCCTGGCAGACTACAGTCCATGGGTTCGAAAGGAGTCAGACACGACTGCAGTGACTTCGCATGACTTTATTATTTACTTTTGGCTGCGCTGGGTCTTCACTGCCGCGTCGGCTTTTCTCTAGCTGTGGCAAGCAGAGCTACTCTCCAGGTGCCATGCATGGGCTTCTCATTGCTGTGGCTTCTCTTGTGGAGCACAGGCTCTAGGTGCCTGGGCTTCAGTAGCTGCAGCTCCCGGGCTCCAGGGCACAGGCTTAGTGGTTGTGGTTCAGGGCTGAGTTGCTCAGGCAGCATGTGGGATCTTCCTGGAGCAGGGACTGAACCCATGTCTCCCGCATTGGAAGGCAGATTCTTTATCACTGGGCCACCAGGGAAGCCTTCAGTCAAATTTTTTATTCAACAGATATACGAGTATGTAACGTGGCAAGGCCCGCCTCTCCTCTCAGCCCCAGCCACCCAGTTCTCTCCTCTGAGACAACCAACTCATGAAAATATTTAGTGTATGAAATGACTGATTGTTAGCCTCACTCTGCAACTTTTTTGTCTTCATGTTAGCTCTCCTCCCTCTAATCCATGTAGTGGTTTGAATGGTGATCCACAAACAGATGGGCTGACATCCTAACCCCAGAACATGTGACCATGACTTTATTGTGGAAAAAAAAGAGAGAGAGAGAGATGTAATTAAATTAAGGACCTTGAGGTTATCCTGGATTAGCCCTAAATCCAGTGACCAGTGTCCTTAAGAGAGACAGAGGAGGAGAAGCGTAGACAGACACACACAGATAGAGAGAGGAAAAGGCCACGTGGAAACCCAGACAGGGACTTGGGGACAGAGCTAGAAACACTGGGAATGGCAAAGATTGCCAGAAACCACTAGAGACTGGAAGAGAGACAAACAAGTAAGTTTCCAAAACAAACCAAGCCTGCCAGCACCTTGACTTCGGACTTCTAGCCTCCACGAGTCCAAATAAATAATTTGGACTTCTGAAATGAATCCATTGCTGCTGTTTAAAGCCATCCAGTTTGTGATCCTTGGTTATAGCAGCCCCAGGGGGAAATGAATAAAGTATGTGTAGATAAAGTCTGCGGTGGATCCAAGATCTGTTTGCCTATTATTTCAGTAGGAGACTTTTTTTTTTTTTTTTGGTCTATTTATCTATTTTCCTCTTTTTTTCTATTTATTCATTTATGGCTGTGCTAGGTCTTTGATGCTACCAGTGGGCTGTCTCTGATTGCGGCAAGCAGGGGGACTACTCTTTAGTTGCGGTGCTCGGGCTTCACATGGTATTGTGGTAAAGAATCTGCCTACCAATACAGGAGTCACTGGAGACACAGGTTTGATTTCTGGGTTGGGAAGAGCCCCTGGAGAAGGAAATGGCAACCCACTCCAGTATTCTTGCCTGGGAAATCTCATGGACAAAAGAGCCTGACAGGCTACAGGCCATGGGGTTGCAAAGAGCCGGACACGACTGAGTGATGAGCACGCACATACTCTCGTGGAGGGCAGGCTCTCGAGCTGGGTCTTCGTATTTGTGGCTCACCGACTTAGTTGCCCCTAGGCATGTGAAGTCCTCTGGAACTTCTGTACCCTGCATTGGCAGGCAGCCTCTCAACTACTGGACCGCAAGAAAGTCCTACTACTCCTCTCTTAGCCAGGTTTTTGCCACTGACCACCTGGTACGTAAGAGGCCCTGTTCTCGGTCTTGGGACACAGCAGTGACTACGGCCAAGCGCCCACTTCTGTCGAGCTGATACTCGGGTTGGGGAGATGGACAATGGGCAGATATGTAAATCAGGATGTGAGAAATGCCAGGAAGAAAAATGAGGCAAGGAAGAAGAAACAGTGGAAGAAAAAAAACAAACAAAAAAAAACCAAACCTGCTTCTGATCAGGGGATTTGGTGAGGGGGTTCTCTGAGGAAGTGATGTGAAATTGCTAGCTTTGTGGGATGGAGGGCGACAGAGAGTTTTTACTCTGTTTAATGACTCTGCAGGGAACAGTTTTTGTGTGGACATGTCGAGGGCTATGTAAGAAGAGATGGCTGGTCCTTGTGTGTCACAGAGAGGATAATACTGCAAATGTCCCACTTGTTCCTCTCCCTCCACCCGATTACCCACCCACCCCTACCTCCTCACCCCATTTCTCCCTTCCTTGCTTTTAGGCAGGACCAGGTCATGAATCCTCACCAGTGAGACAGGAGCGGGAGGGTAGATGTCCTTCTGAGTGGAGGCACTGAAAAAGTGATAGGGAGTCTCTCCCTTCAACTGCTCCAGCTGTGCACAGACTGCTGTTCGGGTCCGTGCAGCCTCTGTTGGGCTGGATCCCAGAAGGACTATGGCTCCGACACCCTGCTGCTGACCTGCTGAGACTGTGCTGTGTAGTCATTGATCTTTGCAGTCATTTGTTATGTAGCATGGTCCTGCCCGCCCCCAGCTCTCTCTCTGTTTCTCTCTCTCTCTATATATATATATATGACCCTTGAATACTGTGGGGGTTGGAGGCCATACCTCTGCAGATTCAAAAATCCGTAAGTTTACAGTTGATCCTTCAAATTTGAGGTTCTGGATCTGCAGATTCGGCCCATCGTGGTGTGACACTGTTGAAGAAATTCAGTGGAAAAAAATCCACATATAAGTGGACCCATGTAGTTCAAGGAAATACATATATATGTATATATACACACAATATTTTATATAAACACACATAATATATATAGCGTGTGTGTGTGTGTGTGTATATGTAAAGAAACCTGTATGCAGGTCAAGAAGCAACAGTTAAGAGTCGGTTCCAAATTGGGAAAGGAGTATTTTAAGGCTGTATACCGTCACCCAGTTTATTTAACTTATATGCAAAGTACATCATGCAAAATGCTGGACTGGAGGAAGCACAAGCTGGAATCAAGATTGCCTAGGGAAATATCCATGAGCTCAGATATTCAGATGACACCACCCTCATGGCAGAAATCGAAGAGGAATTAAAGAGCCTCTTGATAAAAGTGAAAGAGGAGAGTGAAAAAAACTGGCTTAAAACTCAATATTAAAATAAACAAAGATCATGGCATCCAGTCCCATCACTTCATGGCAAACAGATGGGGAAACAATGGAAACAATGACAGATTATTTTCTTGGGCTCCCGAATCACTACTGATGGTGACTGCAGCCATGAAATTAAAGGACGCTTGCTCCTTGGAAGAAAAGCTGTGACAAACCTAGACAGTGTATTAAACAGCAAAGACATTACTTTACCAACAAAGGTCTGTAAAAGCTATGGTTTTTCCAGTAGTCATGTGGATGTGAGAGTCGGACCATAAAGAAGGCTGAGTGCCAAAGAACTGATGCTTTCAAACTGTGGTGTTGGAGAAGACTGAGAGTCTCTTGGACTGCAAGGAGATCAAACCAGTCAATACTAAAGGAAATCAGTCCTGAATATTCATTGGGTTTCCCTGATAGCTCAGTTGATAAAGAACCTGCCTGCAATGCAGGAGATCCCGGTTCAATTCCTGAGTTGGGAAGATCTGCTGGAGAAGGGATAGGCTACCCACTCCAGTATTCTGGCCTGGCGAATTCCATGGACTGTATAGTCCATGGGGTTGCAAAGAGTTGGACACGATTCATTGGAAGGACTGATGCTGAAGCTGAATCTCCACTACTTTGGCCACCTGATGTGAACAGTGGACTCACTGGAAAAGACCCTGATGCTAGGAAAGATTGAAGGCAGGGGGAGAAGGGGGTGACAGAGGATGAGATGGTTGGATGGCATCACTGACTCAATGGACATGAGTTTGAGCAAGCTCCGGGAGATGGTGAAGGACAGGGAAGCCTGGCGTGTTGCAGTCCATGGGGTTGCAAAGAGTCAGATATGCCTGAGGGACTAAGCACAGCACACGCACGCACGCGCGTGCGCACACACACACACACATGTATTATGTATTATGCTCAGTCGCTCAGTTGTGTCCTACCCTTTGTGACCCCTAGGACTGCAGCCCGCCAGGTTCCTCGGTCCATGGGGATTGTCCAGGCAAGAGTACTGGAGTGGGTTGCCATGTCCTTCTCCAGCAGATCTTCCCAACTCAGGAATTGAACCCAGGTCTCCTGCACAGCACAAGGATTCTTTACCAACTGAGCCACCAGGGAAGCCCAAGAATACTGTAGTGGATAACCTATCCCTTCTCCAGGGGATCTTCCCAACCCAGGAATTGAACTGGGGTCTCCTGCATTGCAGGTAGATTCTTTACCAGCTGAGCTACCAGGGAAACCCGCATATATGTATATGTTTGTATATATATATAATGTGTATATATAATATTTTGTGTATATAAATATTGTATGTGTTCATATAATGTGTATATATAGTGCTTGTGTATATATAATACAGTTACTATATATTTTTCATATATACATATCATTTTATGTATATAAAATCTATATGAATAAGAGATTTGGCATGCTGCTGCTGCTGCTGCTAAGTCACTTCAGTCGTGTCTGACTCTGTGCGACCCCAGAGACAGCAGCCCACCAGGCTCCGCCATCCCTGGGATTCTCCAGGCAAGAACACTGGAGTGGGTTGCCATTGCCTTGAGGAGTTGACTTCTGTGATTATGGAGGATGAGAAGCCCCCAAGCTGCAGTCCGGAAGCTGAGGACCCAGGAAAGCTGGTGGAGTTATTCCAGCTTGAGTCCTGAGGACAAGGGAAGCTGATGGCGCACCTCTCAGTCCTGGAGCAAGAGAAGATCCGTGTCCTAGCGCAACCAGGCAGGATGAGAGAAAACCCATGATTGTCTCCTTCCTCCATCTTCTGTTCTGCTGAGGGATGCTGTAGAATGAATGACACCCAGGCACAGTGGGGAGGGTCATCAGGTTTACGGAGTCCACTGATTCCAACACTAACCTCCTCTGGAAACACCCTCACAGATGTGCGCAGCAGGAATATTTAATCTGTTGTCCCATGACCCAAAAAAATGCTATCATGTGATTTTATATTTGACACATACAATAAACCATCACCAACCAGTACATGGCAGGCACATCTTCAGGTGTTTTTTAATTAATTAATTACATTATTTATCTTTGTGCTGGGTCTTCATTGCAGCACTCAGGCTTTCTCTAGTTACACTTCATGGGCTTCTCACTGTGGGGGCTTCTCTTGTTGGAGAGCACGGGCTAGGGTGCACAGGCTTCAGTAGTTGCGGCACGTGGGTGCAATAATTGTGGCTCTCGGGCTCTAGAGCACAGGCTTAGTAGTCGTGGCAGCACAGGCTTAATTACCCCACAGCAAGTGGGATCTTCCTGGACCAGGGATCGAACCCATGTCCCCTGCATTGGCAGGCAGATTCTTTTATCACTGGACCATCAGGGAAGTCCAATATCTTCCGTTTTACCAGATACTTTCCGATTCCTTTCTGACCCTCCTTCTCCATGGCCGTCAAGGGCTTCTCTTTCACCCACACCTCAAACCTAAGCATCCTTCAAGGTCCTCCCTTTGACTCCCTTCTCTTCTCCTTCTCCGTGTTCTTCTTGGTGAACAGCATCCATGCTCTCTCTCCAATTCTCACCTCTGGATATCTCCTGTGTCTACTAGGATTCAGTTCAGTTATTAAAAGTGTGCGTGTCGGGGGTGGAGGGACTTCCCTGGCAGTCTAGCGGTTAAGATGCCGTACTTCCAATGCAGGGGTGCAAGTTCAAGCCCCAGTCGGGAATTAAGGTTCCACATGCCGTGCAGCCAAATAAATAATTTTTTTAGAAAGGATGGATGGGTGGGTAGGGGACACAATTCTAAGTCACCTGTGAAACCAAAAATATATACAAATACACACACACACATATATATGGAATTTCAAGAACACAAAACTAAATGATAATAAAAACATTACATATAAAAACTTGTGAAATGCAACTTGTAGAACCTCAGAGGAAATGTTAGCCCCTGGTGGTCCAGTGGTTAGGACTCTGCACTTCCAATGCAGGCAGTACAGACTTCATCCCTGGTCGGAGACCTAAGATGCCGCAAATCGCAGGTTGCGTCCCTTCCTCCCTGCCAAAAGGGTTAGGGGGTTGAGAGGGAGAAAAAACAAAAATAAGAAAAATAAAGAAAATTTAAAGTCCAAAATAAAAATGGTAACCAAGAGAGAGATCTGTTTTTCTCTCCTGGTCAAGATAACTGGTGTTGCTCATGTGTAAAGGCCTGGAACTCCACGGGCTGTTTTGACCTTCTTGACCCTCACAGGGTCCCCTCTGAGACTTCAGTGTAAATTTCTCCACTTTTGTCAGATATGCACCCCCACCCCAACCAGCTGACTCGTTTCTCTATCAGCCAGAGCAGCGGTCCCCCACCTGGTCCTCGCCCTAATGCATTTTACCTCTCTGGCAGTCAGAAATTATTCAAACAAGCCAATCACATCCTCGGAAGGGAACCAGAGGTTAGCCCACTCTTTTGTCACTACCAGGGTTGTCTCCTTGCAGCCCCTGCTTCTTGACTCTGCTCCTCAGGGCACCCCCACCTGGTGGCTCGGTGTCATCCTCCACTTCTGGCCTGTGAGTATGTGTGACCAATTAACTGAGGATGATCTCATCTATCGTGTTGGGCATCCTGTGTTGGGCTCTCATGTGTTTGCACTGTTTAGCGCATGTGATCCCTCTTTCTCCAACAGGGCCAATAGGAGGGGATTAAAACATTGGTCAGTTCATGGACAGCACAGTCTTCCATGGTATGTGAGACCCAGTTTCCTTCTACAGTATCTTGTTGCTCCACCATTTGAGGCTTCTAGTCCCAAGGCAGTATCATGGCCCGAGATAGCTGATGGCATTCCAGCCATCACGTGTATGTTCCATCAGAAAATAAGAAGGCACCCTCCTTTACTCAGAGTTGTACATATCACTTCTGCTTACATAGCCATATGGCCATGTTAGGGCTTCCCAGGTGGTGGCAGTGGTAAATAACCCACCTGCCAATGGCAGGAGATGCAAGAGACTCGGGTTCAGTCCCTGGTTGGGAAGATCCTGTGGAGGAGGAAATGGCAACCCACTCCAGTATTCTTGCCTGGAAAATCCCACGAGCAGAGGAGCCTGGCTGACTGCAGTCCATGGGGTTGCAAAGTCAGACACGACTGAGTGCACTACAGCAGCAAGGCCTTGTCTACCTGCAAGGGAACCTGGGAAATGCAGTATTTTATTCCAGGCAGCCATAAGGCCTGGCTAAGTACCAGTTAGTTTTATGGATTGGGTCCAGATCCGGAGGGGCTTATCAATCAGATGAAGGCTGATTGAGGAGTGTGGCCTAAGCCTGTGAGTCAAGACTGGATGCCATTAGAGGATGAGGAGGGGCAGGCGCAAGGTATGCCTTGGGATCTGAGTTAAGACCCCTGGTACTGAGTTAAGACCCCTCCTTTCCTCTTCTCATTGGGAAACTACATTTTCCATCAGTTTCTTGCTCCCTCCCACATCAACCCTACCCCTTCTTCCCCCTAACCCCAAATGACACCAGATCAAGACTTTCCTGGTGGCCCAGTGCCTAAGATTCTATGCTCCCAGGGCAGGGGGGCCAGGGTTCAATCCCTGGCCGGGGAACTTGATCCCACATGCCATGACTAAGGGATCGTGTATGTTGCAACTAGAGATCTCGAGTACTGCCCCTGAGACCTGGCACAGCCAAATAATAAATAAATAATTTTTTAATTTAAAAAAATGTTGAAAAACAAAATGAGATCAGATTGCTGCCCTAGCTCCCACGGTGTTCCTGCAACTATCTTTTGTCCCCCTGATCCCACAGTCCTTCTTACTCTGAGATCACAGCCCCAGGGAAGCCAAGAGACACCAACACCCCCTCCGCATGCAAACATCCCCACACATACAGACACACCTACATGCATTTTGATTCTGCCAGGCTCCACATTAGTAGACCATACTCCTTTACCACCCCTGTAGAACTCCCTCTTGGGCAGGGCAGAGCCGGGATGGGCTGAACCAGGCTGGGCACAGCACAGTACAGAGAAAGGGGTTTGTTGCAGGAAGATAAGGCCTGTGGGTCATTTACAAGAGTGGTGGTTATATTCCCCACCAATCATCACATTCCATATGTCTAGCCAACAGGGACTGATTCCAGATGGACATGTGACCAGTGCTAGGCCAATGACGTGTGACCTTGGGGCTCTCAGCTGGACTAAAGCTGGGGATATCTTGGCACCACACAGAGGTGCCTGCTGGTAGAGCTGAGAGGTAGAGAGAGTTTCCATACTGAAGATGTCATTTGAGCCCCTGTGTTGTAGGAAGGGGGAGGCCCCCCTACAGGGCCCCAAGAGCGGGCTCTTGTCTAACACTCGGAAAAGAATTGTCCGAGGAGACGTGTGCTGACAAAGCAAGAGATTTTATTGGAAAGGGCACCCGGGTGGAGAGCAGTAGGGTAAGGGAACCCAGGAGAACAGCTCTTAGATCCTGAACGAATTGATAAAATCCATCTGGTTTTTTAACAGGCAAGATTGGAGTAGTGCAGGGAGACTCACAGGTGATTAGAATTCCAGTATCTCGATCTTTGTTAACTAATGGTCTAAGACCCTCAAGAGCTTCTGTTTTTAAGGAAATTGTCTTTTCCAGGGGTAGGAGCATTTGGCCTCAGAAGAATCTTTACTGGTAGAACATTTATGGCTAGACCAGGGCTGGAGACATCCCACACCTGGGGATTGACCTCGTCTATGAAAGGGACAGACTCCTCCTTTTCTACATCTGACTGTAAATATTCAGACACTATGCAAAGGAAATTATCGACTTCTAGCTTTCCTCAAGTCGCTGTGGTCTGGAGGCGGCAAAGAAGGTCTCTCCCCAGTAGGGGAGCAGGGCAACCAAGGATGTATAAGAAGGGGTGGGTTCCTTGCCAATTGCCCACCTTACAATGGAGGGGCCTAGTAAAATTTTGGCTTTGGAGTTTTCTATCTACCCCTATCACCATTTTAGTCTGGCAGTCTAAAGGTTCTAATTGGAAAGGAAGAACAGAGAAGGCAGCCCCCATGTCTAAAAGAAAGTTCACATCCTTACCTTCTGTTTGTAGTCACCCAGCGGTCGAGAGGAGTGATCTGGACCTCACCATTTGCGGGAGTTTCTCAAGCCACTGGGCACCGTCAGTCGGGTCGCCCAGGACTAACACGGAGGGAGCAGGCGTAGGGGTCTCCATACGCCTTCCCTTAGGGCGACATGGGCACTCCCTTTCCCAATGCCCATCCTCTTTGCAATAGGCACACTGGATGCGTCTCAGCCGCGGTGGATTGTTAAGATCCTTTTTTCTTCCTTGCTTTCCCTGGGACTCTCGCGTAGTGGCAGGATGAATCAAGGCCAGGATTTTAGCCTGTTGTTGGGCTAAGGCCTGGGTCTGCCTCTCTGTTCTATCTTTTCAGGCTTCCTTTTGCTCCCTTTTTGCTTCCTCCTCCCGGTCCCTGTTCAAAAACACCCTATTTGCCTCCTCCACCAAACCGGAAATTGGAGTCTCTGGTCCTTTTCCTAGTTTTCATAATTTTCTCCTTATGTCTGCGGCTGCCTGGGTTATGAAGGAATGGGCCAACACAACTCTTTCTTCCATGCTTTTTAGATCTGTCTTGGTGTTTTTAAAGGCTTCTGTGAGTCTGCCCCCAAAAAGAGCTGGATTTTCATTTTCTTCCTGTGTAACCTCTTTTATCTTATAATTAACAACCTTTCAGACACCCCGGGTCATTTCCTGTAGTAGGCAAGTAATAAGGTGTCTTAAGGATTCCTTTCCTGCCCTTGTATTAGGATCCCAGTCTGGCTCTGTAGAGGGGATTGCCTCTTCGGCAGGGGCCAGACTGACATCTACCCGCTGTCTCTCATCAGCCATTTTTCTAGCCTGATCTAGGATTCGAGGTTTTTTCTCATCATTACAACACGAGGTGAGGAGGACCATTATATCCCTCCAGGTGAGGAAGAAATTAAGGCTAAGACGCTCAAATTCATCCTTAAATTTTGGGGGGTTCTCAGAATATGAGCCCAGTTGTTCCTTGCATTGGGTAATATCTCGCATAGAAAACGGAACGTGAACGTGCGTAGTTACCCCCTCCCTGTCTGGTACCTCTCTTAGGGGGCAGATTTTGTCTGAGGATGACCTTTCCTTCTGCGGAGCATAAAGCTTACTTCCTGATTGTAACCCCATGGGGGAGGGGGCATATAGAGGAGGAGCCCAGGCGATTGTGAGTGACTTCCCTTCAGATCTCATAACTTCCGGGCCCAGCCTCCAACTTCTTCCGGGTCCAGGCTCATGACCTCTGGGCGTGTCTGACCCTTCTTTCCCCTTGACCTCCTTTGCTAGCAGCAGAAGAGGTCAAGACGGTCAAGGGGCTCTGTTTCAGACCTTGCTAAAAGGATTTTGGAAAAGCATTTATCAAAGTTCTCAAGCTTATATTTTCCCTTTTTTCGGAATCCTGGTAGAGGGCCATAAAGGCCTGAACATAGGGAACCTCCTTGTATTTACCCTCGCGATTGCAGTATAGACTGGGCTGTAAAATGGTGTTGCATCCAAGTGATCCTGACTGGGGCCATTTTTCCCCTCCTCCCAGGGAGTAAGTAGGCCAGTATTGAGTACAGTATTTGATTAGTTTTCTTTTTTAGCCATTCCAGTTGGTATCCCTCCCAGTGGGCCAAAAGACAACCCAGCCAGGTGTCTAAAGGGAAGCTAGGCCTATTTCCCATTTTAGCGACGGTATAGTTTATATCTGGTTCCCAGGAGACCAGTATTGGGGTGGATGCCCCTATATCTGACTCAGGAGAGATTGTAAGCTCTTTCCTGGTCCCAAATTGCCTGATTGTATATGCGCCAAAGGAAATGTTCAGTAGTAAGCACAATCAACGGGGCTGTAGGGCTGGTCCCAAAAGGTGAATTAACCCCTAAGGATATGTCCTAGGGTGTTAATTTTCACCCAAGACCAGGTGCGACTATACTGAATCCCGTCAATCACTTCCACGTGGAAGCACTCAGCCAAATGCTCAATTAAATGGCTGAACTTATAGAAACAGGGCACCCGATGGAGGGCTTCTAATGCCTGATTGTCTCCCCAAGAACACAAAGCACAATTAATGGGAAGCAGAGAGCGTAGCCTCTCAGAAAATCTCTTGCAAAGACCCAGAACTTCAGGTCCCAGTATTGACAGACAGAGTGAATGGAAATAACAGGTCTTCACAGAGAGGAAGAGAGGCCAGGTTGAGAGAGGAGTGGGAAGAGATAAAAGGTCTGAGTTGGGGAGAGAAAGAAGAAAAAACACGGGTGGCCTTACAGATGTCTCCTGCCACCTGCAGATTCCCAGGTGTTACGGGACTTTTCCCTGGGCCTCCAGAGAAAGGAGGACTGGAACTCAGCCCTACCAGAACCAAAATTTGAGTTCTCTGCCAAGAGGAGGTGATCAGTCTCCAATCCTCAGCCTGAGTCCAATTTGAGGCCACTGGGTCAGATCTGTTGGCAGGCGAGCTGGTCCTGGAGTACCCTGAGCGGTCTGGATGTCAGCCCCAGTAAAAATGGGGGTGTCCCTTCATGGTAGCCAGTTGTTGTAGGAAGGGGGAGGCCCCCCCATAGGGCCCCAAGAGTGGGTTCTTGTCTAACACTCAGAAAAGAATTGTCTGAGGAGACTTGTGCTGACAAAGCAAGAGATTTTATTGGGAAGGGCACCCGGGTGGAGAGCAGTAGGGTAAGGGAACCCAGAACTGCTCTGCCGTGTGGCTCACAGTCTCGGGTTTTATGGTGAGGGGATTAGTTTCCGGGTTATCTTTGGCCAATCATTCTAATTCAGAGTCTTTCCTGGTGGCGCACGCATCGCTCAGCCAAGATACTAGCAAGAAGGATTCTGGGAAGTGGATGGACACACGGTGTCTCCTTTTGACCTTTCCCGAACNAACTGCTCTGCCGTGTGGCTCACAGTCTCGGGTTTTATGGTGAGGGGATTAGTTTCCGGGTTATCTTTGGCCAATCATTCTAATTCAGAGTCTTTCCTGGTGGCGCACGCATCGCTCAGCCAAGATACTAGCAAGAAGGATTCTGGGAAGTGGATGGACACACGGTGTCTCCTTTTGACCTTTCCCGAACTCTTCCGGTTGGTGGTGGCTTATTAGTTCCATGTTCCTTGTCAGGATCTCCTGTCATAAAACAATTCATGCAGATGGTTACTGTGGTGCCTGGCCAGGGTGGGCGGTTTCAGTCAGTGTGCTTCCCCTAACACCTGGACCCAGCTAGGCCTGAAGGACACCCCCTCGCCATTTCTGCTCATGAGTTAATAAATACCCTGGTTTGTGCTCGTTAGTTTGACTTGATTCTCTGTTCCTTTGCATCTTTAAGAGTTTCCTGCCAGAAGCTCACATATTAATAGTTTGGTCCTCATTGGCACCTCCCTGTGGCTGGATCAGTTCAGTAGTTCTTTAACTCCCTGGGGCTTTATTTACGCTATTACTCTCTAATTACTTTGTAATGGAGACTCAGAAGCTGCTACACAACGTCCAAGCTAGTGCTTGTCAGTCCCACATGGAGAACTTGGGGGCCTGTTGTTCTCTTCTGGCCGAAGCTAAATCTTGTCTTCTATCCTAGCCCTGAGCGTCCCATTTCCGGAGGCCACGCAGCTCTAGGAAACACGGTTAAATGACTACCTCTTTGGGTCCAAGTTTCTTCTGTGAAAGAGGGATTGATAATACAGACACCCTCTCTGTGCCCATCATTCTTCCACATCGCGGTCCCTTCTTCCCACTGACCTGATGCACTTCACTTCCATCACCCCATGGCCTGACGACCCCTCCCCCCAAATCCTCTGTACTTGGTTCTGTCTGGGGCTTACCATGCCCTCCTCGGGCCACACCGGCAAACATCTCATATCTCTTTATTTAAAAAAATGTTTACTTATATTTGGCTGCTCTGGATCTTGTTGCCCCACAAGGGAGTTTCACTGTCATGGGACCTCTCCTCATGGCCCTAGAGTGCTTGTGCTCAGTAGTTCTGGCTCATTGGCCTTGCTCCCCCATAGCATGTGGGGTCTTAGTACCCTGACCAGGGATCCAACCTGTGTCTCCTGCATTGCAAGGCGGATTCTTAACCACACAGATCACCAGGGAAGACCCTAGTATCTCTTTAGGGGTGGAACACTCTCTACCCAAACCACCAGGGAATTCAGGTCCTTTGGAGATAGCCCTCAACCAGCGACCAATGAAGGGAGTTGGAGGATCAATACCTCAGCTCTCTCACCCCTGGTGTGGGATGACTCTGATCTCCCAGGGCTCCCTTGCAGGACTGAGCTCCAGCTGCCGGCAGTGAAAATTTGCTTGATTTTGAGAATGACCAACCATCCCAGTGTGCCCAGCACTGAGTGTTCCTGGGGTGCAGGATTTTGAGAGCTAAAGTTGACAAGTTCCAGGGCAAGTTGCTTACTCCAGTGATATCTCATCAATTACTGACTGCTTCCTTCCTTCCCTCTGCCACATCCCTGCTCCCCTACAGCTGCTGTCTCTGAGGCAGTGGCACTAAATCTTTATCTCCGTCTGTTTTGGAGAGACCCCAACCTCCATCATGCCCTTTAAGCAGCCCACCAGCCACTCCCACCCAAGCAGAGCACTTTTGGGTCAGTTGCTTAGTTTTTTTCTTCCCACTATCTGGTTTTCGTCTTGTGACAGCCTCTTTTCTTAAAAATAAATAGATTTTATTTATTTGGCTGCTCTAGGTCTTAGTTGTGGCATGTAAACTCTCACAGCTCTCAGTTGTGGCACATGGGACCCAGTTTCCTGATTAGAAAGCAAACGTGGGCCCTGTGCATTGGGAGTTCAGAGTCTCAGACGCTGGACCGCTAGGGAAATCCCTGTCTGGTGACAGTCTTTTGAAAAAGGATCTTCTATCATCTTCATGTTATGTGTGGGAAAGCAGAGGTTTGGGCAGGGAGACGACTTGTCTGAAGTCTTGCCGTTGAGTGGCACGTCTCGGGGGACGGGACCTGGGGCAGAAATGGGCTTCCTCAGCCCTTGGCACACGCTGCCACTCTGCCGTTGAGGGCCTGGTATGTGCTAGGTGCTATCTTACCTTTTTTTTTTAATTCATGCATTTGGATTTCCCTGGTGGCTCAGTGGCAAAGAACCCACCTGCCAATGCAAGAGACGCAGGTTCGATCCCTGGGTTGGGAAGATCCCCAGTATTCTTGCCTGGAGAATCCCTTGGACAGAGGAGCCGAGCAGGCTCCAGTTCGTAGTCACAAAGAGTCGGACATGCCCGAGCGACCAAGCACGCGAACACATTCAAGCATTTGTTTGGCTGCACTGGGTCTCAGTTGCGGCACATGGGATCTAGCTCCCTGACTGGTAATCGAGCCCGCCCCTTGCATTGACAGCACGGAGTCTTAGCCACTGGGCCACCAGGGAAGTCACCTCTCTCATCTCCTTCTTAAGCATTATCTCACTGAATCCTTACCCCACTCAGGAGGGCAAGACAACCACTCCCCCACTTTGCAGAGTGGGAAACCAAGGCCAGGAGAGGTGGAAGAGCCCAGGTTCAAGCCCAGGCAGGCTGCCACTGAGCGCACATCCTTAACCACACGGCTGGTGCCTCAGTACTTGTAATTTCCTCTTGGCCGCAGCGGCTGTGGCCATTTGGGTACAGGGGGAGTCTAGCTGCCAGTGAGTCCAGCTGGCAGAGGGGAGGAGGGGCCCAGATGGCAGGCCTGACTGGGAGCACCCCAGGCTGGTGTCTGGACTGGCAGGCTGAGCCCAGGCCTGCCCTGGCCCTTGCTCCTTGGGGACCCTCCTGTGCCCTGAAGTGCCCTCCACTCCTCTGCCCCCACCCCTACTCCTGCGGTCGGCCGAATACCAGACAGGGCGAATCTCAGCTTTCCCCCAAGCATTCCTCACTCCTGTGGCCCGGCCCAGGCTGGCCGAGGTTACGCAAGCAGAGCTGGGGTGGTTGGGGGAGGCGGGTGGGACCAAGGGGATGGGCTGGCCGGTCCTCACCACCCCATCCGGTGCCTGCCCGCCCTCCGCAGGGCGGGGAAAGGGTGGGCCAGCTCCCCTGAGCCCCTGGGGGAACAGGCTCTGAGGGAGGAGGGGGGTTTGTGTGAGATGGGGGGCGGTGGTGGCCACAGCACAACCTCCAGAGGTGGCCGCCTGGTTTCCATTAAGGAACTCTGGTCAGCAGTTCGGGCGAGACAGCAGAGCGGGGCTGGCTATGGTAAGGTGGGGCGGGGGTGGGTCTGAGGGTGGGGCCTGCCTGGCTGCTGCACACCCCCCACCAGGCGGGGATGCTTCCGTTGCCATGGTGACCCGGTGCCCAGTCTGGGGACACCCTGACTTGTCCCTCAACTCCCAGCGACCGAGCCTATTGCTACTGCTCCTGCTGCTGCTCAGCCCCCCACCCGTCCTTGGCATGGAGGATGATGCCTCCTTCCCCCACCTGGGGGAGAGCTCCCAGCCCCCACCCCGGGCCTGCCCCCCACGCTGCTCCTGCCCCCGGCCCGACACGGTGGACTGCAACGGCCTGGACCTCCGGGTGTTCCCGGACAACATCACCAGGGCTGCTCAGCACCTCTCCCTGCAGGTGGGGCTGGCGTGTGGGTGCAGGGCTGCTCCCAGGGTGGACGGGGGAGCCTGCAGAGTGCCGGGGTTGGGGGCGCGGGGTCCCTGTGCCGGGGTGAGGAGCTGAGCGTGTGGGTCGTGACACAGATGGGAGTTGGTCTTGATGAGCAGGTAGGGGTCTGTGCAGGAGTCAGGTGAGAGGAGGTGGGGGGCACAGATACCGAAAGTGGGAGGGGCTAAGGGGTGTCTGAGGGGTCAATGTCTGCTGATTAAGGGGCTGCTTGAGGTCAAGTGTAATGAGGCATCCGGGGTCAACTGTAGGCGTGGATGGGGCGTTGGGGGTCAGTGTCTTTTTGTTACGGGGTTGTTACGAAGTAATGCCTTTGGGATCAAGTACAGGGTGAAGGTTAGTGGTAAAGAACCCTCCTGCCAAGCAGGAGATGGGAGTTCAATCCCTTGGTCAGGAAGATCCCCTGGAGGAGGGCATGGCAACCCACTCCAGTATTCTTGCATGGAGAAACCCACGGACAGAGGGACGTGGTGGGCTACAGTCCATGGGGTCAGAAAAAAGTCGCATATGACTGAGCGACTCAACAACAAACAACAGGGTGAAAGGGTGTTGAGGCTTCCTGCTTAGGCTGACGGGAAGCTAGGAAGCAGGGCTTGCAAGGGCCATCTGTTGAGGGCCCAGGGTCACAAGGGTCAGGGTGTGAATGTCGCCCCCCACCCCGGCCTGCCCTGCAGAACAACCAGCTCCAGGAGCTCCCCTACAACGAGCTGTCACGTCTCAGCAGGCTGCGGACCCTCAACCTCCACAACAACCTCATCTCCTCTGAGGGTGAGTTAGGGGGACCACGGGAGGAGGCCCCTCCACAGCCCGGCCCCTGCTGCCCTCTCCCTCCCCAGCTGGGTCTGTGGGCAGCTCTGCGGCAGTTCCCAGAACTGCCCTTTGCTGAGCAGGATGGAAACTCAGGGGATGGGGGGCGGGGGCTGTGGCTTTTGAGGACACAGCGGGGGCAGGGCCCAGAGGTGCCTCTGCCAGCCTCCAGGCTGGATGGGAACATAGGCTGCCCCCGCCCTCGCCACCACCAGGGGGGTCCCCTCACTGCCCACCTCATGCACAGGCCTGCCCGACGAGGCCTTCGAGTCGCTCACACAGCTGCAGCACATCTATGTGGCCCACAACAAGGTGAGCACCCCGCTGCGCCTCCACCCCCGCCCCAGGCAGGGCCCAGCAAGGGCGCAGCCAGCTGGGGTCACACAGTGCTGAGTGGAGGTGGGCGGCAGGCGGGGAGGTGCAGGATGGGGGTGCCACTGGGACCACTGCGGCTGTGCTCCCGCAGCTCTCTGTGGCCCCCCAGTTTCTGCCCCGCTCCCTCCGGGTCGCTGATCTGGCTGCCAACGAAGTGACCGAGATCTTCCCGCTCACGTTTGGGGAAAAGCCGGCGCTCAGGTATAGCCCCTGGCCCAGCCCAGGCCCCACCGGGTCTTGCGTAGGCCTAGGGTCACTCTGCACCCTGGGGTCTGACTGGGGTCATGAGCCAACCCTAGGGAGGCTCTGGGTGGTGGGGGAGACAGGGCCCCGGATGCTCTGTCTGGAGAATTTCAGACTGGAGGAGAGTGCACACACTCACACATACACTCCACACACGCACGCACATACAAACACCCACACATTCACAAAGGCATTCACACACATTCACTCAACCCACCCACCCACTCACACACACCACTCAACACACTCATATAATCACACTCAAACTCACACATACACTCTCACACACACACACAGCCACACCCACCCACCCACACAAATCACACCACCCCCACACATGCACACACACTCACACACACCCACATTCACATATCACATTCAAACTCACACATACACTCCACACACACACACAGCCACACCCACCCACACAAATCACATCCACACCACTCCCACATGCACACTCACACACACTCACACTCAAACTGACACATACACTCAACACATTCACTCACTCACAGTCACACCCACCCACACAAATCACACCCACACCACTCCCACACACACTCCCACAAACTCACACATACACTCAACACACACACAGCCACACCCACCCACCCACACAAATCACACCACCCCCACACATGCACACACACTCACTCACACACACACCCACATTGACATATCGCATTCAAACTCACACATTCACTCCACACACACACACACACAGCCACACCCACCCACACAAATCACATCCACACCACTCCCACATGCACACTCACACACACTCACACTCAAACTGACACATACACTCAACACATTCACTCACTCACAGTCACACCCACCCACACAAATCACACCCACACCACTCCCACACACACTCCCACAAACTCACACATACACTCAACACACACACAGCCACACCCACCCACCCACACAAATCACACCACCCCCACACATGCACACACACTCACTCACACATACACCCACATTGACATATCGCATTCAAACTCACACATTCACTCCACACACACACACACACAGCCACACCCACCCACACAAATCACACCCACACCACTCCCACACGCACTCTTGCACACACACACACACACACATTCTGAAGCCTGCCCTGAGCTGGGGCTTGGGGTGGCGGGGAGGCTGGGGCCGGGCTGGTGGCAGGAGCCTGGCTCCCCTCAGGTCCGTGTACCTCCACAACAACCAGCTGAGCAACGCCGGCCTGCCCCCTGACGCCTTCCGTGGCTCTGAGGCAGTGGCCACCCTCAGTCTCTCCAGCAACCAACTCAGCTACGTGCCGCCTAGCCTGCCGCCCTCGCTGGAGCGGCTCCATCTACAGGTGCCCCCCTCCGCCCGGCCACCCCCACGTCCCCACTCCCGTCGGGGCCCTGCACCTCCATCCGGGGGGGCCCCTTGTCATCCCAGCAGTCCTTGCAGGTGCCTCCCTCCACCCAGCCACCCCCACGTCCCCACTCCCCTCGGGGCCCCGTACCTCCATCCGGGGAGGCCCCTTGTCATCCCAGCAGTCCTTGCAGGTGCCCCCCTCCACCTGGCCACCCCCACATCCCCACTCCCCTCGGGGCCCCGCACCTCCATCCGGGGGGGCTCCTTGTCATCCCAGCAGTCCTTGCAGGTGCCCCCCTCCGCCCGGCCACCCCCACGTCCCCACTCCCCTCGGGGCCCTGCACCTCTGTCCCGGGGGACCCCTTGTCATCCCAGCAGTCAAGTGTCTTTGGGTCCTTTCCTCCGGCATGGGTGCTCACAGGCTCTCTCTGAGCAGCCTTCCTCAAAAGAACACCTTGTCCCTTACTCAGAAGCGCCTGTGGCTCCCTACTGCCCTCTGCCTTGGACCCTGTCTCATTCTCTCCTCCCTTCCCAGAACAACCTCATCTCCAAGGTGCCCCGAGGAGCCTTGAGCCGCCAGACCCACCTCCGTGAGCTTTACCTGCAGCACAACCAGCTGACAGACAGTGGCCTGGATGCTACCACGTTCAGGTGGGGCCTGGAACAGGGGTTTGGGGGCGCGTACGCTAGTGCTGGCAGTAGGGTCTGAGGACTTAGAATCTGGGAGCCCCAGCCCTCCATTTCACCCGCCTCTTGTGGCCAATTCAAGGCCTCATTTGGTGTGTGCCTACCGTGTACCAGGCTTGGCCAAGCACCTGGTCTCCAACCAGCTGGTGCCTTGGTCTTATTACCCAACATCACAGCTGCCACGTGAAGATCTCAGACCCAGAACTCTGATCTAGTTACCCCAGACTTACTTCCTGCCCAGATCTCTCAGCTCGTCACTCTCAAACTGAAATCTCCACCTTACATCTCTCAGGTGTGTGCTTGCACGCTCGGTCATGTCCGACTCTTTGCCACCCTGTGGACTGTAGCTCACCAGGCTCCTCTGTCCATGGGATCTCCCAGACAAGAATACTAGAGTAGGTTGCCATTTCCTTCTCCAGGGGATCTTCCTGACCCAGAGACTGAACCTGCATCTCCTCCTCCCCTGGCAGGCAGGTTCTTGACCACCGAGCTACCTGGAAAGCCCAGACATCTCTCAGGACAGCTCCTCAACTGCCCCCACCCCAACCTGCCCTGTGGTATCCATCTGGAGCCTCCACTCTGGATGCCTAGCCCGATGCCACCTTTCTCTCTCCTCTCAGCAAGCTGCACCGCCTGGAGTACCTGGACCTGTCCCACAACCAGCTGGCTGCGGTGCCCGCTGGCCTGCCCCGCACCCTGGCCGTGCTGCATTTGGGCCGCAATCGCATCCGCTGGGTGGAGGCGGCCCGGCTGCGTGGCCTGCGGAGCCTGCGCTACCTGCTATTGCAGCACAACCAGCTGGGGGCCACAGGGCTGCCAGCCGGAGCGCTGCGGCCACTGCGGGGCCTGCACACGCTGCACCTCTACGGCAACAGGCTGGACCGAGTGCCTCAGGCGCTGCCCCGCCGCCTGCGGGCCCTGGTGCTGCCCCACAACCGTGTGGCTGCGCTGGGCGCCCATGACCTGGCCTCCACGCCCCGACTGGCCGAGCTCAACCTGGCCTACAACTGCCTGGTCAGCGCCCGCGTGCACCTCCGGGCTTTTCGCCGGCTGCGGGCCCTGCGCAGCCTCGACCTGGCTGGCAACCAGCTGACCCAGCTGCCCTCCGGCCTGCCCACTGGCCTGCACACACTTCGACTGCAGCGCAACCAGCTGCGGGCTCTCGAGCCGGAGCCGCTGGCTGGCCTGCACCAGCTTCAGGAGCTCAGTTTGGCACATAACCGACTGCGTGTGGGTGGCATTGGGCCTGGCACCTGGCATGAGCTGCAAGCCCTGCAGGTCAGGGGCAGGCTGGTTGGCCATACTATCCACAGGGCAGCTCCTTCACCCCTCTGCCTGCTTGGCCAGCTCCTCCCCTGGAAAGCCTTGAGATGCTAGAAAGCGAGCCCCCACTCTATGTTGGCCAGCCCTGGGATGCCACGTCCTCCTCCAGGAAATCTTCCTGGCCCAGGGGTGGAACCCGGGTCTCCTGCATTGCAGGCAGATTTACTGCCTGAGCCACCAGGGAAGAATGGGGTTGGCTCCAAAGTTCATTAGGCTTTTCTGTAAAATGTTACGGCAAAACCCAAAAGAAGTTTTGGGTCAACCCCGTCACCTAGAATAAGGTCTGCCCCAGAAGGGACTCAGTTTACCTCTGTGGAGGGCAGGACTTGGCAGCCATGAAGTAGGTGGGGGGAGCGGGCAGAAGAACCAGGCTGGGTATACATGAAGGCCCAGGAGGGGAGCAGGTTAGGGCTTGGCTGAACAGGTGGCCCAGGGCTTGGGGCCACCATGGCGCCATCTCTGCTTGCCTGCCCAGGTGCTGGACCTCAGCCACAATGAGCTGTCCTTCGTGCCCCCTGACCTACCCGAGGCCCTGGAGGAGCTGCACCTGCAGGGCAACCGCATCGGCCACGTGGGCCCTGAAGCCTTTCTCAGCACACCACGCCTGCGTGCCCTTTTCCTCAGGTACACTGCGGGCAGCCGGGTTAGGCAGCTCTAGGTAGACAGGGCAGGGCTGTGGGCGGGCCCAGGTGGGCCTCTCCCCAGGGACGTGCCCTCACATCCGTCTCTCGGTCCAGGGCCAACAGGCTTCACATGACCAGCATCGCACCTGAGGCCTTCCTGGGCCTCCTGCACCTGCGCGTAGTGGACACGACGGGAAACCCCGAGCCAGTCTTGGTCCAACTGCCGCCCACAGCCCCACGCCGGCCACGGGCAGCAGGCCCCTGAGCCCTGAGGAGCCCGGGAGAGCGGCCCAGATCCCAGGGGCTCTGCTGGGCTATGGACTAAGGAGACAGCGCTCACCTGGGGCCTCGATCTGGCTCTCCTGGGCCTGGAGGGCTGGGGCTGCCCATCCTATGCTGGCAGGGATACTGGGACGGGCCACCACCGACACCCAGGGAGCCCAGGAGACTGGAGCAGACCATGCGCACACTGAGCATACAGGCAACTTGGGCCCTGCTGGACACTCCCCCACTGCCTGTGCAGATGGAGACAATAAAGCCGAGCCCCGGCCTTCCCTGGTGGTCCAGTGGTCAAGATTCCACGCTTCCACTGCAGGAGGTGTGGGTTCAATTCTTGGTTGGGGAACTAAGATCCTGCATGCCTTGCAGCGTGACCAAAACACAAACAGAAAAACACCCCTAGCNTGGACACTCCCCCACTGCCTGTGCAGATGGAGACAATAAAGCCGAGCCCCGGCCTTCCCTGGTGGTCCAGTGGTCAAGATTCCACGCTTCCACTGCAGGAGGTGTGGGTTCAATTCTTGGTTGGGGAACTAAGATCCTGCATGCCTTGCAGCGTGACCAAAACACAAACAGAAAAACACCCCTAGCCCTTGCAAGTGCTCACCGCAGACCAGGTGCCCTTCCGCTTGTGGCAGGGGCTCTCATCGTGCGGTATCCAAGCACCACCACATATGACCTGACCTTGTGGGTAAACCCAGATACACCCAAGGCCACCAGCTGGAGAGACACATGCAGATGCCCTCAGGTGCACTACAGACCCCAAGGACACACGCATGGGACTTCACACACATCCCTGCGAAGAGTGTGTGCATAGACCATGTCCTTCAAGGGCACGCTCCCTGCCAGCCTGCTCCTCTCATAGATACCTCTTCATCAGCCCCCTGGGGTGGGGCGGCCCAGCCCAGGCACTGGGGCCAGGAACAAGAAACAAGGGCAGGACAGAGTGAGCCAGGCGTGGCCCTGGCTGTTTATTCCATGTGTCTGCCCTGGGGGCCCAGCGGGGCCAGGGCAGCCCTCTGGGGAGCCTGGCTGACCCTGGCTCGCCTCAGTGGCTTCTTTGGGGTGTGGGTGGGCATCAGGGTTAAGGCTGGGGAGGGACAGGAAGTAAAGTGCTTGCAAGGGCCCTGGGGGCTTGGTCCCAGCCATCCTCCTGCTTTGGAGGCCAGCAAGGGGCTGTGCACCCCTGGGCTGTGCAAACGGACTTTCTGGGGCCCACCCAGCTGGGCCTGGGTGAGGGGCACACATAGGCTGGCAGATTCTGCCGATGCCCCCCGCTGGGGGAGGCTCCAGCTGGGCCAGGTGGGCCCAGTGGGGGATGTGTTCGTCCAGAGTTGACTGTCCACTGATTGTCTGCTTGTCTGGTCCGAGGTTGTGGCAGTATAGGGGCCGCAGGCCCACTCCCAGCTCTCCGGGGGCCGCCTGTCCCTTTGCCCCTCACCGGCGGAGCCGCTGCAGCTGTGGGGAGAAATGGCCCCCGTCAGGATGGGGGACACAACCACACTTGCCCATCTGGCTCTCAATGCCCAAGCTGCTCACCTCACTCTCGACCAGGTTCCGTCTATACAGTGCCTCCTTGGCGGCCTCCTAGGGGGTGAAGAAGGAGTCAGCGGGCAGCCCCTGGTGGCCCTGGCCATGCCCCCGTGCCTGCCCAGCTCACCCTGCTGCCATCATTGCCCAGACGCCGGGCGGCCTCCGTGTAGAACTGTAGCTGGCGCTCCAGCTGGGCCATATACTCTGAGGGATGGAGGTGGGGGGGCCATCAGGATGGAGCCCGCGCCCCCCACCCTTCCCCCCACACCCATCCCTGAACTCCTACCCCGCCGCATGCCCNATTGCCCAGACGCCGGGCGGCCTCCGTGTAGAACTGTAGCTGGCGCTCCAGCTGGGCCATATACTCTGAGGGATGGAGGTGGGGGGGCCATCAGGATGGAGCCCGCGCCCCCCACCCTTCCCCCCACACCCATCCCTGAACTCCTACCCCGCCGCATGCCCGGGCCTCCCTGCTCCAGCTGCGCCCGCTGCCACTGGCTGCGCTGCATGATGTCCTGGTACTGCTGTGCCACCTCAGGGGGCACCGGGCGCCGCGCCTGCCTGAGGGCCAGGATCTGGGGTTGGGGGAGAGGATGCAGAGGGAGCTGTGAGGGACCTGTGGACCCCCAACCCTGCCCCACTGAGCCTCACAGGGTGGCACCCACCTTCCGCTCCAGACGCTCTTGGTCGAAGGCCAGCACGCTGAGACTATGCAGGGGCCGTGCTGATCTACGGGGTTGGGGAGGGGGAGTGGGAGGGGCTGCAGGGAACTCCCATCCCCAACCCTGTTAATTCAACAAACATACTGGGCCCTGGGGGGACAATGGGAGACAAGCCAGGCCCACCCCTGTGTTGCTGAATCCACACCCTGACAGGGACAAGGGGTGTACACCCAGGCAACTGTGATGCCAGGTGTCAGGGAGGGCTTCCTGGAGGAGGTGACAGCCAAGCTGGGAATCAAAGGAGTCAGAGTAGTCAGAGTTGGGCAGAGGAGCAAGGAGCAAGTGTGGCGATAGGGGTGCTCAGGGTATTGTAAAACAGAGTAGCCAAGAGGCTCATGAAAACTCAATGTAGCCATGAACCAACAGGAAGAAGGCTGGATTACTGACAGTGGTCTGATCACAAAAGGTCTTAAAGATCAAGCTGAGGAGTTTGAACTAGATGCTCCAGGAGAAGAGGAGCCAGGAAAGGTTTTGAAGCAGGGGAGAGACATGCTTTAATCTGTGCCTGATGGTAAATTGTCCAGGAGAAGCTGAGATAAGAAGAGGGGCATTCTCTCCAGCACAGCTGGGCCCAGTCACCTACCTGTTCCCTGGCTCCCTCGTAGGAGCAGGCAGGGGAGGAGCCTTCCCTTTAGGGCCAGCAACCTGCTTCAGAGGACAGAACTAGTCTTGTGAGTTTCGGCCACCTTGAACCAAGCCCTCCCTTCCCCCCAGGGCTGCTGACGGGCAGGGGCCTCACTGTGGGCATGGATGCTGGCACGGGGTCAATGACCAGCCACCTCTCAGTTGTGGTCTCCAGCTGCTGGGCTGTCAGTGGCTCGCGAATCCGAACCATCACCTCCAGCCGCCCCCCTGTGGGCCTGCGACCATCCAGGACCTGGGCAGTGAGGGGAGGCTGTTAAGAAGCAGGCAGTGGGGCTTCCCTGGTGGCTCAGTGGTAAAGAATCCGCCTGCCAGTGCAGGAGATGTGGGTTTGATTCCTGGTGCGGGAGGATCCCACATGCTGCTGAGCAACTGAGCCCATGTGCTGCAACTGCTCAGCTCCCATGCCGAAACCACCGAAGCCTGTGTGCCCTAGAGCCTGTGCTCACAACAAAAGAAGCTACCGCGACAGGAAACCTGCGTACCACAACTAGAGTGGCCCCCGTTTGCTACAACTAGAGGAAAGCCTGCGCAGCAACGAAGACCCAGCACAGCCAAAATAAATAAATAAATAAATAAAAGAAGCAGGCTGTGGCTGGAGGCTCAGGGCTGGGTTCCAGGACAACCAGAGAAATTTCTAAAATATGAGCCCCTGGGTATGGCTGAGACATCAGCTGCTCTTAATGGAGCAGGGTGCAGAGGATACTTAGGGCTGGGTAGTAGGGAAGCCTGGTATTTCTGGGGAGGGGCTGTGCCAGCAGNCTCAGGGCTGGGTTCCAGGACAACCAGAGAAATTTCTAAAATATGAGCCCCTGGGTATGGCTGAGACATCAGCTGCTCTTAATGGAGCAGGGTGCAGAGGATACTTAGGGCTGGGTAGTAGGGAAGCCTGGTATTTCTGGGGAGGGGCTGTGCCAGCAGAGAGGACCTTTGGGAGGCTCAGGGCAGGGAGCATCTGGTTGATATTCGTGAGTGGCACGGCTATACCCAAATGTTCAGACCAATGTCCACCTCTCACCTCAAGGACCTCTCGGACCTCGCATGCCGTCTCCAGGGCGTCCAGTTTCAGTTGAGCTGTGCCCAGGACCCGGTCGGTCTTAAAGAGCCCCCTGTGTGTGTGAGAGGGGACAGAATGGTTGGCCCTGGGCAGCTCCCCCTCCTCTGGAGGCCCAGAAAGCACCTGTGGCCCCAGCTCACCCCTTGTGGACCACTTCGAACTTGATGCCTTTGGTCTGGATGGCCCTTCGGAAGCCACGGTGGCTGCGGTTGATGCAAAGCTTGAACTGCTCCTTGAACTCTGCCAGGGGAAGGAGGGAGACAAGAGGGGTAGGGTCAGCTTATGGTCTCATGGGCTTTCTGCGAGGATGGGAGGCAGGGGACTGCTTCCTGCCAGGGCTCACCAGGGGAGTCAGTGTTTTTGATCACGCTGGTCTTGTCTTTCTGAGCTTCTTCCTGTGACCAGACAGGAGGAGAAAAAGCTCAGGGGCTGGGGCCTGCCCTTGAACCCCCGCCAGACCCATACCCTCCAGGCCTGAAGGGGCTGGAACCCATCCCCCCTCAGCTCCCCATGTACCACATTGGGATAGGGGAAGTCGAACCGAACAAAGACATCCAGGTCACCAGGAGACAGCCCTGCAGGAAGACAAGGGTCAGAGTTGGGCAGATCGGTGGACCCCACAGCCCTGCCCCTTGCCTGGTGCCCCCTCACCTGGCGGTGTGGGCAAGCTGATGCCCTTCACGATGAATAGGAGCATGTCGTTGCTGCTGAGGTCAGGGAAGATCCTTCCGGGGGGAGGGTAGGAGACAGGCGCCTCAGTGCCACCGCCCTGCCCACCTTCTTGGCCCTCCCCCCAGTCTCTTGAGGGTGTCTCAGGTCCTAGGCTTGAGTTTTAGAACCAGACAAGACTATAATTCTCTATTGAGGTCTGCCACTGGCTACTTGTTTAGTCCTTTCATAAATTTGCACATATTTATTTGGAACCGGCTCTGCACCAGTCAGTGGCCTCACCTCTGTGGGACCTCTTTCCTTGCATAAGATTTCTGGAACCTTCTAGAATTTTCTGGAATCTTCTAGAATTCCCCAAGTGCCCTAGCTGCTGTGGGACTTTCTCTTTCTCTAACAAGGTTTTTTGAGCATCTACTATATGCCAGCCAGTGTCCTCACTGCTGAAAATACAGAGGTAAATGGGGCAGACTGCACCTATGTTCAGGGAGCCCTGGCTAGCTGAGTGAACAGATGACCCCTGAATATATAAACAAAACAAAACCCACTCTGCATAGGATTAAAACACTGGAGTGTGCTTGGGAGGTGCTGCTCTAGACAGGGCCATCAAGGAGGGCTTCTCAGGAGACGTAACATCATAGGTGACTCAGAATGTCAAAAAGAGGCTGCTACAGGGACTTCCCTAACAGTCCAATGGTTAAGACTTTGAGTTTCCACTGCAAGGGGCATGGGTTTGATCCCTGGTCACGGAATTACGATCCTACAGGCCATGCAGTGCAGCCAAAAAAAAAAAAAAACTTTTAAAAAAGAAAAAGAAGAGGTTGCTACATGGTAATCTGCATGAGAGGGTCTAAGCAGAGGAGACAGCCGGTGCAAAGGTCCTGAGTGGGAACATGGCTGGTGTGTCTCACTGACCAAAAAGAAGTCTGTGTGGCTGGGGGTGAGAGAAGTGGGGTCAGTGAGGGGAGATGAGGGGGTGACAGGGAGCCAGGCTCACCACTCCATGAGATTCCCCAGGCCTCTGCATTCACTAGACTGTGCCCATTTCCAAACGTGTCACTGTCGACACTCCATCGCCATCCTCTACTTACACGGCACGTCTGCCTCAGGACACCTGCACATGCTCTGCTCCCACCAGACCACCCAGACTCTCCTCCAGAAGCAAGTCCTCTGCTGGCTTCTGGGGAGTGTGACTCCCTCTCTCCAAAAGGGCCAGTGGCAGGGTATACGGGGCCTTACTTGATGACGCTGAAGGTTCTCTGTTCAAAGCGAGCAGTGGGCGTGGGGAGACCCCGGGCAAAGGCCTGCTTCAGAATCTCCATGCTCCGCTTACAGTCCTCTGCTAGCTTCTCAAATCTGCCAGTGAGAGGGCCCTGCTCAGGTCCCTGGTCCCAGGGGCAGGCTGCGGGGTGCAGAAGTTGGTGGGGCATGGGGGCTGGGCTTCTTACTTGCTGGTTTCAGCGATGTTGCCTAGCTGAGTGAACTGGTTAGAGTGGTTCAGGCACATCTGGGGGAGCAGAAGACAGTGAGGGGAGGGTTGGAGGGGTGTCATGTGCCTGGTGACCTGGGCAGGGAAGCCCCCTTCACCTCGTGCTGCTGCCTTATGAGCTTGGTGAGTTCGCCGTAGCGTCGGGCAGACTCCTGAGACAGACCTGGGCCAGGACGCTGGACCAGGGCAAAGTCATCCTTGTTGACGGGGGCAGGTGGCACCTGGGGAGGACGAGGACGAGGCTTGTGAGGGAGGGGCCTGCTCGACAACCATGAGCAGACCCACCCAGGGCTCTGCGGAAACATCACACCTCCTTCAAGAGGCCTTCCCTGACTACAGCTTCATCCGCAGGCCCTGTTCTTCTTTCCCAAGGAGAAAAGTAATCCTCAAAGAGAAGTGGATGGTCTGTCCCACATGGTACAATTTGTCACCCTGATCTCCAACCCCTCTTCTCTAGTAATGGAGCTCTGGCTAGACACACAGCAGCCCAGCAAGAGACTACATGTCCCAGCCTCCCCTGCAGCAAAGTGTGGCCACATGACTCAATTCTGGCCAATGGGAAGCAAGCAGAAGTGATGGCAACTCCACATCACTGCCCATAGCCCGGATGCAGATAGGCATCCCCTTATCTGGTCAAAGGTCAATCCACTTTGACCACAAGGACAAGAATGACTTCCTAGGGTGTCACAAAGTAGCAAGATGGAAAGAATCTGGGGCCTGAAGGGCTTTTTTTAGAGGTCTCTTTTAGAGACCAGAATGCCCTGAGTGTTACATACAGGAAACATAAATGTCTGTCTTAATTCAGCCACTGTCTTGGGCCGGGAAGGGGGGTTTGTTACAGCAGTTTAACCTGGACCCTGATGAATACATTCCAAATCATGTGACTGCTAAGTGGCATAAGTCCGAAGGGTGAGTGCCTGGGAAGGTCCAGAAGGCCTAGAGGGTTCACCTTGGTGATGTCCACAGGCAGCCCATTGCGTGAGGCCTCCAGCATGGGCTCCAGCCCCTTGGCCTGGCGCAGGTGCATCTTGGCGCCCTCCACGTCATTCTTCTGCTTGGCTCGCAGCGCAGCCTGCAGGAGCTGCTTCTTGCGGCCCTCCAGGAAAGCCAGCTGCTGCTGGGCTGTGGGTACAGGGGTGTTTGCGGGTGCTGCCCCACCCACAGCCAGGCAATTGGCTGCCGAGGTGGGGAGGGGTGTACCTACCTCTGGTGGATGTGCCTTTGGGGGCTGCTTTGGCTATGGGAGCGGATCCTGACGGGGGTGCCTTTGAAGGTGGGGCTTTGGGCTGGGCTGTGGGGGCTGCAGGGCTGCTGAGCTGCAGAGGGTTGGAGAGCAAGTCAGAGCTTTCCCAGTGCCTGTGATGAGTCTGCTGCCCACAGGGTTGAGGCCTGACAGCGACAGCACTGACCATCTCAGTCTCTATTTCTCCAGCACTGAACACAACATATAATCTTGTTCATACTAAACCTTGGCAACAGCCCCAGGAGGTAGGGACTAGTACTGTGCTCACTTTACAAAGGAGCCCGAAGTTCAGAGGGCAAGATGACCTGCCCGTGGCCTCATGGCCAGGAAGTAGCAGGCCCAGATGTGCAGCTGGTTCTTCCTGGCTTAAGGCCAGGACTACTGGGGCTTTGTTTTGCTACCATGCCACTCCCCTGCCTCACCCCAAGGCCCTGGCCCCTCACACCTTCTTAGGCTCTTCGTCCTCTTCATCCTCAGGGCCTTCATCCTGGTTGGCCAGCTTCATGGCAGTCTCCAGGACCCCCACCAGGCTCTGCTGGGTGGGCTCGGTGGCCTCCAGGCCCTGGATCGGGGGAAAGCCTAGGTGGACAGTTGGGACCCAGTCAGGAGGGTGAGGCCCACACTATAATGGTTGAGACACAGGTTCTTCCCCTGCTAAGAAGCTTCAGGCCTTTGAATCTATGTGGGTTGGCCAAAAAGTCTGTTATGGTTTTTAAACCCTGATCGAACTTTTTAGCCAACACAATACTTTTGCGTTTTCTTGGTTCTTCCTTTTCTTTGTGGAAGGGCTGGGTGGGCTGCACCGCGAGGCATGTGGGATCTTACTTCCCTAACCAAGGATCGAAGCCACGCCCCCTGCAGGGGAAGGGTGGAGCCTTAACCACTGGACTGCCAAGGAAGTCCCTGAATATTTTGAACGCAAGGAAGGAGCTGCTGCTGGTTTGGTGGAGATGTCAGACCATTCTAACCTCCCTCTTCGCTCTTGGCTCCTCTTGCCTGCCCCTGGCCGGGTCTTGACCAGACTCCAACAAGCAAGCACCATGTGAGGTGGCATGCTGGGCATAAGAGGTGGCCCTGGGCCTGGAGGGACTCCCGGGGGACCAACGTGCAGAGCTGTAATTGCTCTCATGGTGGACACACAGGCAGCTCTGAGATCCCAGAAGACATCTCCAACCCACCAGCAGGGATGATGGGAGGCTGGGGAGATCTCTGTAAAACTGAGAGCTGATGACTAGGAAGGAGTGAGTCGAAGAAGAAATGACCAGGGGCTTCCCTGGTGACTCAGTGGTAAAGAATCTGTCTGCCAAAGCAAAAGACACGGGTTTGATCCCTGATCTGGGTAGATGCCTTCATGCTGCGAAGAAAGCCCCAATGCCACAGTGTCTAAGCCTGGGTTCTAGAGCTCAAGCCGCAACTACTGAAGCCCACGTGCCTTAGAGTCTGTGCTCTGCAACAGACGTGACTGAAATAAGGCCTGTGTACCACAACTAGAGAGCAGCCCCTGCTCGCTGCAACTAGAGAAGAGCCTACGCAGCAATTTAGACCCAGCACAGTAAAAAATAAATACACGATGTTTTAAAATAAATAAATGACCAGACAGTGGTGGGCTGGTGAACAGACCCTTCAGATAAAAACCTCCTGATTTTTAGTGTTTGCCAATTTCTGTGGTGTGAACATACCCATGGTAAATGATTTTAAGGTACCCATTGTCTAACAAGCTTGCAGAATTTCTGAAGGTGCAGCCATCAGCTCCCTGGGACTGGAGAGCTGGAGGTAACAGCACCTGCAAAGGCTCACAAGGTGGTGGGGTGGGGCTGGGGGGCAGGGCCTACCTGGAGGCACAGGCAGCTCCGCCACGTCCACCGCTCGGCCAGCCTTGTGGGCTCGAATGGCGTCTTGGTATTGCTGCAGGGAACACAGGTGTCAGGGCTTCCTGCGCAAGGTCTCTAGGGGTGGCTGACCTGCCTACTTGGGTCACCACGCACCTTGACGATGCGCTCATGCATGCGAGCCTTCCGCTGGTCCCCCTTGGTCTTGGCTTGAGACGCAGCCACGTGGTACCGCTCCATCCGCTGCTCTAGTGCCTCCAAGAGAGTCTTCGGGGGTGGAGGAGCCTCTGGGTCAGACCAGATGGTAGAGTTAAGGGTCTCGGTGAGAGGAGACTGTCTTGTTCCAGCCGGCCCACCCCACAGGGTCCCAGGAGCCTACCTGGCGTGGAGGGCACCATAGCAGGAGTTGGAGGCTGCACAGGTGGTGATGGTGGGTCCTGGGGCAGCTGGTCTAGGGGTAGAGAGGTCCAGTCCAGTGGGGGGCTTACTTGTGGCTGCCCTTCCCCTGACCAGGCTAGTCTGGCCTGAGGCTGGGGTCCCTGGGGTCCCTCTGACCAAAGGGACGGCAACATCAGGAAGGACGTCCTGGAGGCCTCCAGCAGTCCTGGAGGATGGGCAGGCTGGGGTCCTCACCAGGTGGAGGGGGCAGGCGCGACAGGTCCACGGGCTCCTCCCGGCTCAGGGCCTCCAAGACAGCATCAAAGCTCTGGGAGAAGGAAGATCGGGGCAGGAGGCTGCAGCTGGGGGCTAGGACCCCATGGGGAGCCTCCACGACCTGCCACATGGCAGATGACTCCCCACTCTGTCCCTTCCTTTGCAGCAAGCATCTTTAAAAAAAGTTTATTTTTGGCTGTTCTGTGACCAGGGATTGAACCTGCTCCTCTTGCAGTGGAAGTGCAGACTGACCTGGTGGTCAGTCTCTGGACCACCAGGGAAGTCCTTTTGTGGTATTTTGCTCAAGCCTCCTCCAGACATTTATGCCCATTTCACNCCTTCCTTTGCAGCAAGCATCTTTAAAAAAAGTTTATTTTTGGCTGTTCTGTGACCAGGGATTGAACCTGCTCCTCTTGCAGTGGAAGTGCAGACTGACCTGGTGGTCAGTCTCTGGACCACCAGGGAAGTCCTTTTGTGGTATTTTGCTCAAGCCTCCTCCAGACATTTATGCCCATTTCACAGAGAGGATAAACTGAGGCTTCAGGAGGTGCAGCAAACTATAGTCACAGAGTGACCAGGATTCAAATCTGGGTCTGTCTTGACTCCAGAGCCCCTGTTCTTTGCTATCACACAATGTTAGAAGCATCCTGTCCTCTACCTCCAACCCTGACCCCTCTGGACGCACCTTGGCCACACGGAAGTGTTTGGCGGCAGTGGCGGTGTCTCCCTGCTGCTTGGCGTGGAGGGCAGCCAGCTTGTACTCGCGCTGGCGGCTCTGCAACTGAGCCAGGGGGCCAGGGCTGCAAGGACCTGGGGGAGGGCATGGTGCACAAACTATTTCTACTTAATTCTCACAACAAAGGCCCACCTTAGAGATTTGAGAACTGAGGCTCAGAGAGGGGATGCTGTTTCCCCAAATCACACAGCCTGAAGAAGGCATAGTGAGGACTCAGCCCTGTGACTGTCAGTTTCTAGAGCCAATGCTATTTTGCCCCCAAGAGAATTCTGGAAAACTTTGTACTCTTACACATTTTTAAGTTGACATCTAAAACTTTTCATTTTGAGTTGAGAAAGTGGCAATGGCTGTTGTTCCTAGTGTCTTCAAATACCGACACTTGATAAAGAAAATCATTACACTACTCTTTTAAATTAAATGTATCCTAACTACCATAGTGATCTGAAACTTACCGATATTTCCCTTTTTATTTTTTCAGATTGTGGTAAATACAAAATAAAATTTACCATCTTAACCCTTTATAAGTATACAGTTCAATGGAATTAAGGACATTCACATTGTTGTACAACCACCACCACCATCCAACTCCAGCACTCCTTCCATCTTTCCCAACTGAAACTCTGTCCTCATTAAACACTAACTCCTCATCCCCCTCCCCCAGCCCCTGGCACCCACTGGTCTACTTTTTGTCTCTGGGAATCTGACTCCGCTAGGGACCCCCTATAAGTGAAATCATACAGTATCTGTCCCTTTGTTGCTGGCTTATTTCACGCAGCATAATGGCTTCAAGGTTCATCCGTGCTGTAGCGTGTGTCAGAATTTCCTTCCCTTTTCAGGGTGAATAATATTCCATTGTATGGATGGACTACATTTGTTTATCCATTTTCAGGCATACCTCTTTGTATAAGTCTGGTTCCAGATCACCTAAATAAAGCAAACACTGTAATGAAGTGAGTCACTCAGGTTTTTTGGTGTCCCAGTATATATAAAAGTTACTATACTATACTGCAGTCTATGAAGCATGCAATAGCATTATGACTAAAAAACAACGTACATACTTTAACATAAGAAAATTCCATTGTTCCACAGGGTAACTAAGCCCACGCACTGCAACTACTGAGCCTGAGCACCCTGCAGCCCATGCTCTGCAATAAGAGTCGCCACTGCAACGAGAAACCTGCTCACCGCAACTAGAGAAAGCCCACGTGCAACAAACACAGCCAAAGATAAATTACTCATTAGATTAAAATAAATGTATTGTTAAAAAATGCTAACTACCATCTGAGCCTTCATTAAACTGTAGTAGTCTAACACCGAAAATCACTGATCACAGATCCCATAACAAGTATAATAATAACGAAAACCCTTGAAATCCTTCAAGAATTGCCAAAATGTTACAGACACAAAGTGAGCAAACGCAGTTGGAAAAATGGTGCCAACAGACTTGCTCAGAGTACAGTTACCACAAACTGATTTGTAAAAAAAATAAAAATCATACTAATCTGTGAATTGCAATAAAGCAAAGCTGAAGAAATCCAGGTGTGCTTTATCTATCAACAGAAACTGGACACGTGGAAGCTTCTGGGATCAACCAGGGATTGAACACGTGTCCTCTGCAGCGGCCAACAGATTTCCAACCACAGGACCATGAAGTCCTACTTTTTATTTTTTTTATTTTTACTTATTTATTTTTTTAAGTTTAAATTTTTATTTTTTTAGTTTGTTTTGCTTTACAATACTGTATTCATTTTGCCATACGTTGACATGAATCAGCCACAGGTGTACCTGAGTTCCCAATCCTACTTTTTAAATATATGCCAGGGTTCACAGTAAGCAATTGGGAACTTCAGATCTTCCCGTATTTACATACATGTTTCTGGCAGAATTGTATTCTAACATGATGCATTTGGGTACTCGAGAGTCTTTTTTTAACATCTTATTGTACATTTAAATGTACCTTTCTGCAGTGTATCAGCAAAGTTGGGAAACAGGATTAAATGGCTTTCAAAATAAGATACAGCTTCAAATAATATGCCCAATATGTTCTTAGGAGAAGTATTCTTAAACTGAAATCAATAAGTATAATTGTTGGTATTAAAAATAAAATACAATAGATACACCACTCACCACCCAGATATACATCCTAGAAATACCTGGAAAACAGTACAAAGTACCTGTTGTACTTTTTCAGACTGATAACTGGACTCACTGCTTTGTTTTGGTGGACTTGCCTGAGAAGGTGTCCAACTTGAAGCAAAACAACTTGACATTTTTTAAAACTGAGGTATAATTAATTTACAACATTGTGTTAATTTCAGGTGTATAGAAACCTGATTCATTTATGTGTATATATAAATGTTCTTTCTCAGATTCTTTTCCGTTTTATATATATATATGATAGATTTATACATTTCCATTATATTTATATATATGGTAGATTTATACGTATAAATCTACCATATAGCATATAAATCTACCATATAGCATAAGTTCCCTGGGCTATATAGTAGACCCTTGGTTTTTTTGGAACTATATATATAAATCTACTTTATAGCATAAGTTCCCTGGGCTATACAGTAGATCCTGGGGTTTTTTTTGAACTATTTAATATATAGTAAGGTGTATCTGTTAATCCCAAACTCCTAATTTATCTCCCCCTGCCCAATATCTTGATGTTCCTAATGCGAACCATTTTTAAAGTCTTTGTTGAATTTGTTACAACACTGCGTCTGTCTTATGTTTTAGTGTTTTGGTCCTGAGGTATCTGGGATCTTAGCTCCCCGGGCTGAGATTGAACCTGCACCCCCGGCACTGGAAGGCAGTCTTCACCACTGGACCACCAGGGAAGTCCTGTAACACCCTGACATTTCATTGGCTTTATCTCCTGCCACTGAAAGTCCCTCTAAGTGTTAAAATTTTATTTGGGGGCAGAATTACCATTGGAATTATTTTTTGCACAAAACTGAGCAAAGCTTAACTATATTGACCTTTTTTGATAAATAATTCTGATATACTAAAATTGTACTGGCGAGGCAGCACTTGTTGACAAGGTGGGGGCCGGGTCCACCCACTAGCACTTAGCTCCTGTTTCCTTGTTCATTCTTTTCCTACTTTCCATTTTTGTTTTTAATGTGCAAAGAAACCTGCTTCACATCATCAGATAGATGGGAAGAGACAGAGTCTTACAGATGTCACGTGATTCTCAGGGTCCCTGCACAGCTACACATAAAAAACCCCATTATGAAAAACTGTTGGTGATTTCAGCTGAGAATCTCAGGTCATGATTTCCAATAGTCATCCTTGAGCTTTACTAAAAACAAAAGCTTAGAAACCAGCTTGGCTGAAGCACTCAGAAACTAGGGGTTCACTTTCTGAACCTCAGGCCAGCATGTGGAATATCTCCTTTGGTTTGCCCCCATTTTCTTTTCTTAAGGCGGGGGAAGGGAAGGTTAGGGGAAAGAAAACTTCCTGGGAGGTGTGTTCTCCAGCAAGTGAGTTTTAGGAACGATGGTCAAGCTGAGGGCTTGGGAAGTATTCACTTAATACTCTATGGGTGGGGGCCTTCTCTGGTCGTCGGGTGGTTAAGAATCTGCCTGCCAGTGCAGGAGACGTGGGGGCGATCCCTGGTCTTCGGAAGATCCCACATGCCATGGAGCAACTATGCCTGTGAGCCACAACTATGGAGCCTGTGTTTGAGAGTCCTCGAGGTGCAACTACTGAGCCTGTGCACTCAGAGCCCAACCTCTGCAACAAAAGAAGCCACCACAACAAGAAGCCTGTGCACTGCAATGAAGAGTAGCCCTCGTCGCAACTAGAGAAAGCCTGCGAGCAGCAATGAAGACCCAACGCAGCCATAAATACATAAAAATAAATCTTAAAAAAAAGAAAAAACTCTATGGGGAATTCCTTGGTGGTCCAGTGGTTGGGACTTTGCACTTTCACTGCAGGGACCTGGGTTCAGTCTCTGGTCAGGAAACTAAGATTCTGCAAGCCACATGGCACACCCAAACCAAAACAAAACCCAGAAACCATAATGTTGTTCAGTTCTAAAAAGGAATGGTGTTCTGACACATGCTGCAGCATTTTGCTAAGTGAAGGAAGCCAAACACAGGAGGACACATAGTGGATGATTCTATTTACATGAAATATCTGTTAAGAGGCAAATCCAGAGACAGAAAGTAGAGCAGAGGTTCCTAGGGCGAAGGCAAGGGCGAATGGGGAGTTAATGCTGAATAGGGGAGATGAAAAAGGTTTGGAAACTGATAGA
>SJYA01001108.1:50229-135116 GCA_006410615.1 Neotragus moschatus
CTGTTGTTCCTAGTGTCTTCAAATACCGACACTTGATAAAGAAAATCATTACACTACTCTTTTAAATTAAATGTATCCTAACTACCATAGTGATCTGAAACTTACCGATATTTCCCTTTTTATTTTTTCAGATTGTGGTAAATACAAAATAAAATTTACCATCTTAACCCTTTATAAGTATACAGTTCAATGGAATTAAGGACATTCACATTGTTGTACAACCACCACCACCATCCAACTCCAGCACTCCTTCCATCTTTCCCAACTGAAACTCTGTCCTCATTAAACACTAACTCCTCATCCCCCTCCCCCAGCCCCTGGCACCCACTGGTCTACTTTTTGTCTCTGGGAATCTGACTCCGCTAGGGACCCCCTATAAGTGAAATCATACAGTATCTGTCCCTTTGTTGCTGGCTTATTTCACGCAGCATAATGGCTTCAAGGTTCATCCGTGCTGTAGCGTGTGTCAGAATTTCCTTCCCTTTTCAGGGTGAATAATATTCCATTGTATGGATGGACTACATTTGTTTATCCATTTTCAGGCATACCTCTTTGTATAAGTCTGGTTCCAGATCACCTAAATAAAGCAAACACTGTAATGAAGTGAGTCACTCAGGTTTTTTGGTGTCCCAGTATATATAAAAGTTACTATACTATACTGCAGTCTATGAAGCATGCAATAGCATTATGACTAAAAAACAACGTACATACTTTAACATAAGAAAATTCCATTGTTCCACAGGGTAACTAAGCCCACGCACTGCAACTACTGAGCCTGAGCACCCTGCAGCCCATGCTCTGCAATAAGAGTCGCCACTGCAACGAGAAACCTGCTCACCGCAACTAGAGAAAGCCCACGTGCAACAAACACAGCCAAAGATAAATTACTCATTAGATTAAAATAAATGTATTGTTAAAAAATGCTAACTACCATCTGAGCCTTCATTAAACTGTAGTAGTCTAACACCGAAAATCACTGATCACAGATCCCATAACAAGTATAATAATAACGAAAACCCTTGAAATCCTTCAAGAATTGCCAAAATGTTACAGACACAAAGTGAGCAAACGCAGTTGGAAAAATGGTGCCAACAGACTTGCTCAGAGTACAGTTACCACAAACTGATTTGTAAAAAAAATAAAAATCATACTAATCTGTGAATTGCAATAAAGCAAAGCTGAAGAAATCCAGGTGTGCTTTATCTATCAACAGAAACTGGACACGTGGAAGCTTCTGGGATCAACCAGGGATTGAACACGTGTCCTCTGCAGCGGCCAACAGATTTCCAACCACAGGACCATGAAGTCCTACTTTTTATTTTTTTTATTTTTACTTATTTATTTTTTTAAGTTTAAATTTTTATTTTTTTAGTTTGTTTTGCTTTACAATACTGTATTCATTTTGCCATACGTTGACATGAATCAGCCACAGGTGTACCTGAGTTCCCAATCCTACTTTTTAAATATATGCCAGGGTTCACAGTAAGCAATTGGGAACTTCAGATCTTCCCGTATTTACATACATGTTTCTGGCAGAATTGTATTCTAACATGATGCATTTGGGTACTCGAGAGTCTTTTTTTAACATCTTATTGTACATTTAAATGTACCTTTCTGCAGTGTATCAGCAAAGTTGGGAAACAGGATTAAATGGCTTTCAAAATAAGATACAGCTTCAAATAATATGCCCAATATGTTCTTAGGAGAAGTATTCTTAAACTGAAATCAATAAGTATAATTGTTGGTATTAAAAATAAAATACAATAGATACACCACTCACCACCCAGATATACATCCTAGAAATACCTGGAAAACAGTACAAAGTACCTGTTGTACTTTTTCAGACTGATAACTGGACTCACTGCTTTGTTTTGGTGGACTTGCCTGAGAAGGTGTCCAACTTGAAGCAAAACAACTTGACATTTTTTAAAACTGAGGTATAATTAATTTACAACATTGTGTTAATTTCAGGTGTATAGAAACCTGATTCATTTATGTGTATATATAAATGTTCTTTCTCAGATTCTTTTCCGTTTTATATATATATATGATAGATTTATACATTTCCATTATATTTATATATATGGTAGATTTATACGTATAAATCTACCATATAGCATATAAATCTACCATATAGCATAAGTTCCCTGGGCTATATAGTAGACCCTTGGTTTTTTTGGAACTATATATATAAATCTACTTTATAGCATAAGTTCCCTGGGCTATACAGTAGATCCTGGGGTTTTTTTTGAACTATTTAATATATAGTAAGGTGTATCTGTTAATCCCAAACTCCTAATTTATCTCCCCCTGCCCAATATCTTGATGTTCCTAATGCGAACCATTTTTAAAGTCTTTGTTGAATTTGTTACAACACTGCGTCTGTCTTATGTTTTAGTGTTTTGGTCCTGAGGTATCTGGGATCTTAGCTCCCCGGGCTGAGATTGAACCTGCACCCCCGGCACTGGAAGGCAGTCTTCACCACTGGACCACCAGGGAAGTCCTGTAACACCCTGACATTTCATTGGCTTTATCTCCTGCCACTGAAAGTCCCTCTAAGTGTTAAAATTTTATTTGGGGGCAGAATTACCATTGGAATTATTTTTTGCACAAAACTGAGCAAAGCTTAACTATATTGACCTTTTTTGATAAATAATTCTGATATACTAAAATTGTACTGGCGAGGCAGCACTTGTTGACAAGGTGGGGGCCGGGTCCACCCACTAGCACTTAGCTCCTGTTTCCTTGTTCATTCTTTTCCTACTTTCCATTTTTGTTTTTAATGTGCAAAGAAACCTGCTTCACATCATCAGATAGATGGGAAGAGACAGAGTCTTACAGATGTCACGTGATTCTCAGGGTCCCTGCACAGCTACACATAAAAAACCCCATTATGAAAAACTGTTGGTGATTTCAGCTGAGAATCTCAGGTCATGATTTCCAATAGTCATCCTTGAGCTTTACTAAAAACAAAAGCTTAGAAACCAGCTTGGCTGAAGCACTCAGAAACTAGGGGTTCACTTTCTGAACCTCAGGCCAGCATGTGGAATATCTCCTTTGGTTTGCCCCCATTTTCTTTTCTTAAGGCGGGGGAAGGGAAGGTTAGGGGAAAGAAAACTTCCTGGGAGGTGTGTTCTCCAGCAAGTGAGTTTTAGGAACGATGGTCAAGCTGAGGGCTTGGGAAGTATTCACTTAATACTCTATGGGTGGGGGCCTTCTCTGGTCGTCGGGTGGTTAAGAATCTGCCTGCCAGTGCAGGAGACGTGGGGGCGATCCCTGGTCTTCGGAAGATCCCACATGCCATGGAGCAACTATGCCTGTGAGCCACAACTATGGAGCCTGTGTTTGAGAGTCCTCGAGGTGCAACTACTGAGCCTGTGCACTCAGAGCCCAACCTCTGCAACAAAAGAAGCCACCACAACAAGAAGCCTGTGCACTGCAATGAAGAGTAGCCCTCGTCGCAACTAGAGAAAGCCTGCGAGCAGCAATGAAGACCCAACGCAGCCATAAATACATAAAAATAAATCTTAAAAAAAAGAAAAAACTCTATGGGGAATTCCTTGGTGGTCCAGTGGTTGGGACTTTGCACTTTCACTGCAGGGACCTGGGTTCAGTCTCTGGTCAGGAAACTAAGATTCTGCAAGCCACATGGCACACCCAAACCAAAACAAAACCCAGAAACCATAATGTTGTTCAGTTCTAAAAAGGAATGGTGTTCTGACACATGCTGCAGCATTTTGCTAAGTGAAGGAAGCCAAACACAGGAGGACACATAGTGGATGATTCTATTTACATGAAATATCTGTTAAGAGGCAAATCCAGAGACAGAAAGTAGAGCAGAGGTTCCTAGGGCGAAGGCAAGGGCGAATGGGGAGTTAATGCTGAATAGGGGAGATGAAAAAGGTTTGGAAACTGATAGAAGTGATGGTTGCACAATATTGTGCTAGTGATAAATATCACTCAACTGCATGTTGAAAAATAGTTAAATGGCAAAATGTTTTGTAAAATATATTTTATAGCTACCACAGACAGAAAACCTCTCCTGTGAGCCTGTGTTCCCCTTGGAAAGCAGGATCTGGGGAGGGAAAGGTGTTAAAAAATATCTAAAAATCAGTGCAGGCCCTGAACCACCCCCCACCAAAGGGCCAGCCACTAAATGAATACCCCCTCATCAGCCAGCCCTGCCTGTGGCCTACCTGGGGGCAGCTGGGGCTTCGCTGAGGCCAGGGACGAGGATGGAGCAGCGGAAGGAGGATTCTCCACGACAACCCGGGGATCTGGGGCCAGCGGGTTCAGAGGGGCCAGCTGGGTGGGTACAGGCGTGTGGCTGGGCGTGGCCACTGGACCCTTCCCCACAGCCACAGGCGGCGGGATGTCCGCTTCATCGATGGCTTTGCCCTTCCGGACTGAGGCCAGCAGGTTTTCAAGTGTCTGGGAGAAGGTGTGAACGTAGGTTTGGGAGGAGCCTGGAGCTGGGTGCAGGGGGCAGTGGTGAGAACCTGGTCACCCTCTTGTCTGCCCACTCACCTTAAGCCCCCGGTCGTAGCGCCGCATCTTGGCACTGTCTCCGGCTTGCCTAGCGCTTTCGATCGCAGTCTGGTAGAGGGCCAGCCTCTCCTGCAAGGTGGCCTCCAGCCCTGGGCTGGGGGTTGTGGCCTTTGGCTGCGGGAGGGGCCAGGTGCACAGTCTGGATGGTGACCCCTCTCTCAGATCCACCCTGACAGCTTCCTGGATTGAGTACCTACTGTATACTAGGTGTGTTGCCCCCTCTAACCCCGAAGGGGCAGAAATCATCACCCATCTCCCAGGGTGGAGAACTGGGGATCAGAGGCACCCCACCACCTGTGCAAGGTTCCGTGGTTGAGAGGGGAGGAGGGAGCCCTTGAACCCTGGGCTGCACAGACCAGTGTTGTCAGGGGTATACCTGGGCCACAGAAGGGTGGGACTCTGAAGCCTTCTGCTCCTCCCCAAGGACCTCATTCAGTTCCGCCTGCAGGGATACATGGCCAGGGGCCAGTCGTGAGGGCCTGCTGGGTGGACAACAACGGGAGGAGGGTCTCCTGTTCCTCCCCGGGTGCTCACCAGCAGGTCATCATCAGCCTCCACATCCTCCTCATCTGTTCCCTCCTCTTCATCTTCATCCGGGTCTCTCATGCATAAGCTGGCCATCTTCTCAATGGCTTCCATGGGCAGGGGACCTGGAGGCAACAGGAGGCCTCAGATGAACCAGGGTCCTTCAAGAGTCCCCGGCCTCCTGTCCCATTCACCCATGGCCACGAAAATTAGGGTAGCAGGCAGTGGGCAGTACGTCTCCCTTTCCTGGCTCTTCCATGGCACCCTACTGTCCTACTCCCTGTCGATCTCCCTGGCCTCATCTCTTCCTTGNCTTCAAGAGTCCCCGGCCTCCTGTCCCATTCACCCATGGCCACGAAAATTAGGGTAGCAGGCAGTGGGCAGTACGTCTCCCTTTCCTGGCTCTTCCATGGCACCCTACTGTCCTACTCCCTGTCGATCTCCCTGGCCTCATCTCTTCCTTGACAAGCCTGAGTTGGAACCCCAGATGTGCAACTTTCTCACCGTGGGACCTTGGGCAAGTCGTTCACCTCCCTGGGCCTTAGTCTTCCCATCTGTTAGATGGGGACAATAACAGTTTCTCCCTCACCATAGACTGCAGGGACTAAAGGTAAATGCAGCTCTTAGAACGGCACACTGTCAGCATTTTGTTGTTCATGTAACTTGTTATTCACGGCACCCATGTTCTATAAAGTTGGAATTAGTGAAAAATGAGCCAACTGGCCCTGAAGGAAATACAGCATTAGGTTCCCATGAGCCTCTGGGCACAACACTGTTGTCAAACAGGCAATATATATCCTTGTTTTATGTGTGTTTCTACTTAAAGACACCTCCTTTAATATATATTGTTGATTCATTAACACAGAACTTGAAGCCAACAGCACTATAACTGATGCCTGAATGAAGCTTATCTACAAGGTACATCCTAGTCTTCTCACACTAAGGAATAGGAAACAGCACTCTGGCACTATGCTTGGGGCCGTGTGGATCCGCAAAATCAACAAAAAGCACAAACATGAGAAAAGCGTGACATTCAACAGACCAAGAAAAGGACACTATTTATGCGCTGAGACAAGAAGGCAGAGTGTCACCTCAGCAGGGAACAGGCACACTGGGTGACTCAAACTTTTGGCAGCTCCGTGCATGTCTGTGAATGACTGCAAAAGTGCGACAAGCAGCTGATTTGGAGGTTACAAATAAATTTAAACCAATAGATGAATTTACAAATTCGGAATCTGTAGCTAACAAGGATCAGCTGCATTAGCTATAAAGCATAAAGGTTCCATGTGCCCAAGCTCCAGCCCCACTTGACCCCTGCAGAGTCCCCTGCCCCCTGCCACCTCTTCCAGGGCCTGTGCACAAACTGTGACTCACCCCCTCCCCCACTCTTCACCTGGCCCTCCCCATTGCAGGTGCCTCCTCCTGGAATCACAGTCCAGCCCATACATCTCCCCCAGTCCCAGCCCTGATCACAGAACCATGGGTTGGAGGACATGCCACATCCATTATTGGTGATTATTCCCACTTTACAGACAGGGAAACTGAGCCCCATATAATTGCTGAAACTCAGCAAGTCACACAGCCAGTTAGTTGCAGAAGTGGGACTTGAATCCTCATTTTGGGGCCAGAGCCGATCGCTTAACTCTTTCCCAGAATTAGGTTGCCGGGCGGACAGGGACCTTCTCTGTCTGCATATTCTCATCGCCTTAGTGCCCAGCTCCAAACAGGAGCTCAGAAAATGTTCAGGGGTGTACTGAGAGTCTCACCTTTGCCTTTAAGCTTCTCCAAGGCTTGGGGCTGGCCTCCCACTAAGGCCAAGAACTCAGCCTCCAGTTCCTCATCGTTAACTCCATCTTCAGGGATCATCAGGCTGTCTGGGGAGAGGTCAACTAGCAGGCCCAGCTGTGGAAACAATGGAGCTTCTGTCATACCATGGGATGCACCCCGGCTAGCTAGAGGCAGCAATGATGGAGCTGGAGTCCCCTGGAGAGGAACTCAGGGCTCCTGGGGAAAGCCAGTCAACTGGAACAGGCCCCGGACACAACAGGTGTCCAAGATGGGCCAAGTCACTCCTCTGGCACAGATCAACATGGGGCAAAGGGCAGGAAGAGAGAGACCCAACTGCCTGCTCTGAGCCCACACCCATGATGGGTTGCCAGCCAAGTTCAGTGGTGAAATAAGGCCCTACACCCTGCCCCAAGGCAAAGTCACTCTGCACAACTGGGTTTTTCCATTCCAGCATCTTCAGCAGAGGGAGCTGTGCAGGAAGGCTGGAGGTGTCAAGAGTAAAAGGAAGCACAGACAGTGCTGAAGTTGGAAGTGAGGTCTTGGCTGTGTGAAACTTGTCTTCCTATCCTATCCTTGTTAATGACCAACCATGATGTGATAATATTAGGCTGAAGTACACAAATTACCCCCTTTCCTTTGGGTCAAAAATGGCCAAGTATCAGCAATCATACAATGGCTCCATCTAACAGTAACGATGATGATACCATTTATTGAGCGCTATGTTCTAGCACTCTCTGTAAACTATCACAGATAGTTGTGAATTTTCACAGCTATCTTGAGACATACACTCTTAAGGCCTCCATTGTACAGATGAGAAGACTGAGGCTTAGAGGTGTGAAGCCAAGTATCCAATATGGAGAAGCCCAGAGGGAACTTCAGGTCAGCCAGACTAATACCTGGGCACTAAGTTTTGGCCTGAGCTCCTTCCATCAAAGCTGAGAAAAATCAAACTCTCCCAGTGCCTAGGAAAAAGGTAATGAGGGAGAGAGACGGGGCCCAACCACAATTCTGTGGGCTCATGGCAAACAGTCTGGATTTGCTCTTAGGTCTGGCCAAGCAGTTGATCCCTATGACCTTGGACAGTTGTCTTCGCCTCTCTGGGCCTCAGTGTCCTCATCTGTACAATGGGGATTAAAAAAAAGTATGACCTGGCCAAGCTGATGCCAGGGTTCCACAGTGCTCAGTCCAGGAAAGCCATAACTGTCTTATCCCAGGTTCGAGGCCTTCTCCTCCCCGACTGGAGCTGCTACTGCAACAGGTGGCCCCGAGCCCTGGGCGGGGCGCCAGGAGCTGGGGAGCCCGGGCCAACAGGCCTTACTGTGGGGGTTAAACCTAACCTAGGGGGCGGGGACGTGGGCTCACCTGGAAGTGGAGAGCCGGTTCCCCTGGGGGGTGGGGCGTGTGACAAGGGTGGGATGGGATACCTCGGCGAGGCCATGGGATACAGACTCACCTGGCGGGCGGCGGCGGCGCCTCGGCCCGGGGGTCCCGGGGGTCCCTTTCTCTTGTGCATCTTCCAGGTTGGCTACTCGGACCGCTGGACCCCTAGCCTGGCCTTGCCCTGCCTCCTCCCCCGGGGCCTATGGCAGCGCACGCGCCCTTCCTGAGTCCCACGCCCCTTGTCGGCGCCCCGAGACCGCCGACCCCACGCCCTCGGCCCCCAGGTGGCTGCCCCACTTCCGCCTCGGCCCTCGGGCGCCGCGGCACCGGAGCTCAGCCACTGGACTTGCCGGGCCCACAACACAGAAACTACAATTCCCGGCAGGCAGTGCGCTAGTGCCCAGGCGCGTTGCCGGTGATGGGCGGTGCCGCAGGTTGCGCGGGAAAGAGGCGGAGCGTGCGCAAGTGGAGAAGGGAGGTTCCGGCACAGCGCGTGCGCCGCAGGGCCTCGTAGTGCGCGGGAAAGAGGCGGAGCGATTCCAGGTGTGAGGGGTGGTGGAGCCCTCTGGGTTCACGGTGTGGCGGTTCACCTGCGAGCTCTGGTCTTTCCTGGTTTAGGCAGTTCTCACTTTCGGCGCCCAGGGTAGGGTTAGGATGGGCCTGGTCACCAGAAGTAAGGTCCGCAGCACTCGTGCCTCAGACCTCCAGCTGCCCGGCCTCCGTGAGGGACAACTTTGACTTTGTTTTTTTTTAAAAAAAAAACAAACAACTTACGAAAATAACCGAATTATCCCCCAGCAGATCCAGGGAGACCTTCCCAGTTCCTGGTAACGACAAAGGGACCTCAACAGCTTCTCTGGCCCAGGTCAGTTTGGGCTTGTCTGGCTCCTAGGCTGGAAGGAATGGACCTGTGGTGGCGACTCCGGCCTCCCCCAAGGCCCCAGGCCTCCTCCAAAGGGCCTCACCATCCCTTGAAAGGTCCCCAGGTGTCCCCTCTAAACCCCTCAGATGACCCTGCAGGGCCCCATGTGTCACCTCGAAAATCCTAGGGTGTCCCTGGAAGAGTCCCAAGTACCCCAGCCTGGAGGAAGGGAGCTTCACGTAGGCTGCCCCATCTTAGAGACTAGAGGGGCCATACCCCGGCCCAGGTGCTCTCAGATCCTGGGCAGAAAATAGGCAGTTCCCTCTCTGCAGCATGGAGGAGTTTAAATTCTCACGCCGAGATAGCCCAAGGTAGCTATGATTCCCATCCTCTGCTCTTCTGGGGCTCTGGTGACCCCTGGGGCAGTCAGATAGGTCTAGGTGGGGGGAGGGGTGGCCTCAGCCAAGGCCACTGGGTCCTGTAACAGAGAGATAGGAACTGCTTGTAATGATGAGATTTGCTCCTTGTTTTCAGATTTCTCTAGGGAGAGATAAAATGAGTAAGAGGAAGAAGCTTCGGACCTCAGGTATTTTGACGATCAAGTTGACACATCTTTATTGCTGCTTCTGCTTTTAGGAGGAATGTGGGCTTACTGCAGAAATGCTAAAGTGACCACACCAAGCTCCTTAAAATAACAACAATGATTTAATACACATGATGACTTAGTGCAAGTGTAAGTTACGGAGAAGTGCTTATAGTAAAAAGTGAAAGCTTTGTGGAGCTTCCTCCAGCCTGTAGTGGGATCCCACAGCCTAGGGGAGGCCTGCAGGCTTCAAGGAGGGGTGTAGCTTCTGTTCAGGTCCACTCTCAGAGATGACCTGTAAACAGAGCTTGATGTGCTGGTATGTGGCTTGAGCAAAAAACCTAGATTCATCTCCCTGTGTGATGGCAGATAACTTACTCTGTGTCTCACTTTCCTCCTGTAAGTAGGGGGTAATAAAGAGCGCATACCATTTCCTTTTAAAAATATTTAAAAATTTATCTTTAATTGGAGGATAATTGCTTTACAATATTCTGTTAGTTTCTGCCACATATCAACATGAGTCAGCCATAAGTATGTCCCCTCCCTTTTGAACCTCCCTCCCACCTCCCTACCCTGTCCTTTAGAACAGTGATTCTCAACCTGTTATAGGGAGCAGTTTGATTCCAGAGGACATTTGGCAATGTCTAGAGACTTTTTTTTTAAGTATTTATTCATATATTTGGCTGTGCCAAGTCCTAAGTGTGGCGTGTGGAATCTTTCAGTTGTGGCCCGTGGGATCTAGTTCTCTGACCAGAGATTGAACCCCCTGCTTTGCGAGCAGGAGTCTTAACCACTGGACCACTAGGGAAGTCCCTAGAGACACTGTGGGGTTTTACAACTGGTGTGTTTGTTTGGGTGGGTGGGTGGAGGTACTGGCATTTCATGGGTCAAGAGCAGAGATGGCTGCTCAAAATCACAGCACGCAGAGGACAGCCCCCACAGCCCAGAATGACCTGGCCCCACATGTCAGTAGTACCCCAAATGTCAATAGTGCCAAAGCTGAGAACTTTGCCTGTGAGCTCACATGTGAATTAGCATTCGTAAAGCACTGAAAGTAGACGCACTGCAGGACACAATATATGCTGCTGTTATGACTGTCCTTTCAGATTTTTTTTTTTTTCATTTTGAAACAATTTTGAGCTTACAGAAAAGTTGTAAAAATATTTCAGAGTGCAGTCTACCCTTTCCTCACGTTCTGCTAACGTTAAAGCCACCCACAACCATAGGATGACGGTCAACCATGTTATTGTTTAGCCACTCAGTTGTGTCCGACTCTTTTGCGACCCTGTGGACTGTAGCCCCGCAGGTTCCTCTGTCCATGGGATTTCTCAGGCAAGAATGCTGGGGTGGGTTGCCATTTCCTTCTCCAGGGGATCTTCCTCATCCAGGGATCAAACTCGTGTCTTATGCATTGGCACTTGGATTCTTTACCACTTGAGCCACTAAGGAAGCCTGGATCAACTACATCGTGTAGCATAAAAAACAAAAAATAAATCTCAGTACCCTACTTCTTCCAGACTTTTTCTGTATATACACAAATACAGTGTTTTTATTGGATAAATATAATCATCAACATACTGATCTGCAGCCTCTGATTTTCAGCTTCGTGGGTGTTCCAAGATCATCTTTACCTCTCAATATACATAGAGAATTGCCTCGTTCAGAAGGAAAACATCCAGTATTATGTGGTATAGCCCCATTCCCCTGTCATTGGCTAAGGAATTTACATTTCTTAAAAATTTAAGAATGACCCCTTCACCTAGTGGCTAATGAACTTCAAGAGTAGGATGTAGGGCAGGAAAGAAATCAACAGATCAAAGATGTTTGGTGTAAGGGCTTCCCTGGTGGCTCAGTGGTAAAGAATCTGCCTGTCAGTGCAAGAGACAGGGGTTCGAGCCCTGGTCTGGGAAGATCCCACATGCCATGGAGCAAGTAAGCCCCTGCACCAGAACTATTGAACCTGCACTCTAGAGCCTCGGAGCCAAAACTACTGAAGCCTGTGTGCCCTAGAGCTTGTGCTTCGCAAAAAGGGAAGCCACTGCAGTGAGAAGCTTTCATACCACAGCTAGAGAAAAGCTTGAGCTGGGACAAAGACCCAGCACAGCCAAAAATAAATAAATAGAATTATTTTAAAAAAAAAAAAAAGATGTTTGTGTAGAGATGAGTAACAAGCTGCTTGGAGGCACAGGAATTTCTGTGACCTTGGAGGGGGAAGCTGGGGCCAGCCAGGCCCACCCACAGCAGGTCATTCGGGGCCTCTCCTGGCAGTGGACTCCTCAGCTCAGTGGACCCTGGGCTGGCCCAGGAAAGTTCTTTCTGTGTGTCCTGGATGGGTGGGGGAAAAGAAAAACGATTCTGGCAGGTGGTGAAAGAACCCTTTCCCTCCTGATGTCTTTGGCCTTTAGTGTTGAACAGAAGGTTCTGCTTTCATTTTTCTTAAATTAATCCTGTGGGTATGGATCACAGGAAGAAAATGGGAGCCTCTTCACTCCTGTTGGTATTTTTGCATTTTATTTGGTACTAATGTCCATTGGATGAGCAAAGCAAGCTAGTGTTTGGGCTTCTTAAGAAACTAAACAAATGAAGCTGCTATATTTTTGCATTTCCTGGCAGACCACAAAGTGGGAATGTGTTTGTATAAGAAACATGCATTGGAGCTTTGCTCTGGGTGCAGTGCCAGGGTGGGTCCATAAAGAGGACAGGGGTGGGAAGCATGGTAAGATGAGATCAAGATGAGATTTAGATCCTGCAGTTGATACCTTCAAAGTCTAGTCAGGGGAAAGGAAAAATCCTTCTCACCAAGGGAGCTAATCAAATACACAGCAATGGGGTAAGGTTCTAAATGGGCCCATGTGAACTGTAACTGACAGAATTAGGAGAAATTACGGGAAAGTCAGTGTGGTCTNAGGGGGAAGCTGGGGCCAGCCAGGCCCACCCACAGCAGGTCATTCGGGGCCTCTCCTGGCAGTGGACTCCTCAGCTCAGTGGACCCTGGGCTGGCCCAGGAAAGTTCTTTCTGTGTGTCCTGGATGGGTGGGGGAAAAGAAAAACGATTCTGGCAGGTGGTGAAAGAACCCTTTCCCTCCTGATGTCTTTGGCCTTTAGTGTTGAACAGAAGGTTCTGCTTTCATTTTTCTTAAATTAATCCTGTGGGTATGGATCACAGGAAGAAAATGGGAGCCTCTTCACTCCTGTTGGTATTTTTGCATTTTATTTGGTACTAATGTCCATTGGATGAGCAAAGCAAGCTAGTGTTTGGGCTTCTTAAGAAACTAAACAAATGAAGCTGCTATATTTTTGCATTTCCTGGCAGACCACAAAGTGGGAATGTGTTTGTATAAGAAACATGCATTGGAGCTTTGCTCTGGGTGCAGTGCCAGGGTGGGTCCATAAAGAGGACAGGGGTGGGAAGCATGGTAAGATGAGATCAAGATGAGATTTAGATCCTGCAGTTGATACCTTCAAAGTCTAGTCAGGGGAAAGGAAAAATCCTTCTCACCAAGGGAGCTAATCAAATACACAGCAATGGGGTAAGGTTCTAAATGGGCCCATGTGAACTGTAACTGACAGAATTAGGAGAAATTACGGGAAAGTCAGTGTGGTCTCAGTTCAGTCGCTCAGTTGTGTCCAACTCTGCAACCCCATGAATCGCAGCATGCCAGGCCTCCCTGTCCATCACCAACTCCCGGAGTTCACTCAGACTCAACGTCCATCGAGTCAGTGATGCCATCCAGCCATCTCATCCTCTCGTCCCCTTCTCCTCCTGCCCCCAATCCCTCCCAGCATCAGAGTCTTTTCCAATAAGTCAACTCTTTGCATGAGGTGGCCAAAGTACTGGAGTTTCAGCTTTAGCATCATTCCTTCCAAAGAAATCACAGTGTGGTCTAGTGGAACCCAAAAAGCCAAATGGATGCTGAGGAGGACTCTAGCATTCAGTGTTGGAGGAAGGGAGCTCATTCAATGGATTTGTTGTTTTAGTTGTGTCTGACTCTTTGCAACCTCATGGGCTGTAGCCCTCCAGGCTCTTCTGTCCATGAGATTTCCCAGGCAAGAAATACTTGAGTGGGTTGCCATTTCCTTCTCTAGGGGATCTTCCTGACCCAGGGATCAAACCAGCATCTCCTGCATTGGCAGGTGGATTCTTTACCACTGAGCTACCTGGGAAACTCTCAGTGGGTTTGCCTCAAGATATATAAGAAGGTTAAGGGGACAACAGAGGATGAGATGGTTGGATGTCGTGACTGACTCAATGGACAGGGGTTTGAGCAAGCTCCAGGAGATGGTGAAGGACAAGGAAACCTGGCATGCTCCAGTCTATGGGGTCACAAAGAGTCGGACACAACTGAACAACAATATAAGGAGCTGAGTTTGGAAAGGTCTTTGTGACAATCTCCAGAAAAATCAGACCTGGGTTTGGTTTATCTGTTCTCACTGCCTGGTCAGAGATGCAGTATATAGTAGGTGTTCAGTAAGTGTTCAGATACACTTCAGTGTGAAAGCTCTGGAGCTGGACTGCCTTAATCCCATTTCAGAGCCAGTCTCTCCAGGCCTCAGCTTGCTCATCCATAACATGGGCATAACATGAAGACTCTACCTTGAAGTTTTATCATAACATACCTGAGTCCTCAAGACTCAGTTCCATGTCTGGCATGGAACTGAACTAGAGTCAGCCCTTATTATTTGTTCGTTGAATAAATGGTTCATTTAGGGCTAGATTTTTGAGCATTCTGACAAGTCAGCCACTATTGGCAATTTTTATATAAGGGAATTCCTTTCATTAAACAAATAGAAGTTAATAAGCACCTTTAGAGTCTGAATTGTTTTCAGTGATGGGAAAGTTATTTTTAGGAATGTAGCAGGGACCAAGAGGCAACCGAGCTGAGAAGTCACCTCCTTACTGCTCGATGACTCTGGGTCCCAGTTTTCCCAGGATGGATATTCTGCAAGTGTCATGGAAAACCAGAGTGGTACGTAAAATTTAATGTCATCTGCATTTTCTGGGAGGTGATCTGGATTTTCTCATGCATTTATTCAGTCATCTTCCAAGTATTTATAGAGCGGTTCTCGACCGAGGAATGAAACCAGGGTCTCCTGTATTGCAGGCGGATTCTTTACCAACTGATCTGTCAGGGAAGCCCCATTTATTGAGCACCAACAGTTTATTAGATGCTCATCTAGCCACTTGAGGCCCAGCAGAGAGTGAGATAAATGAGGCCCCTCTTTGCATGGACACGTTGTAGTGGAGGAGACAGTAAACGACCCAGTACGTTGGACGCTTGTAGAAAAGATGTAAAGTGAATACAACAGAGCATGGGTCCTAGAGGAGTCGCTGTATGGAAAGGGCAAGAATGGCTCCTCCAGGGACTTCTCTGGTGGTCTAGTAGTTAAGACTCTGTGTTTCCACAGGAGCCACAGGTTTGATCCCTGGTTGGGGAACTAAGATCCCGTATGCTCTCTCACAAAAAAAAAAAAAAAAAAAAAAGGCCCCTCTGTAGGGACAGTTTGAGCTGAGATCCAAGAGAACCAGCACACACCTCTCACTACTTCCCCAGAGAAACAGTCAGCTGGACAGCTTGTCTTGTGATTCTGAGCCAGGCCAGGTCACCTCAGGATTCAGCGTCCGTCGTGACGAGACCGCAAGTTAAAAGCCTTTGAATCCCATGGCCCCATAAGTCCGTGGGTCCCACCTGGATGACAGTCCATCCCATCTCTCACTCTCCAAGCAAGCGTCAGAGCAGGAACTTCCTGCCCTTTGCACAAGCCTGCTCAGGTTGCATCAGCGACCCAGACTGGTTGCTGGTCATGGCAGTGTGTGCGCCCACTGTTCCCCATCCCTTCTTTTTTTTCTTTTCATTTGTTTATTTTTGGCTGTGCTGGGGCTTCACTGCTGCATGAGGGCTTTGTCTAGTTGCAGCGAGTGGCATCTGCTCCTCATTGAGGTACACAGGCTTGTCATTGTGGTGGCTTCTCTTGTTGGGTTCCACTAGACCACACTGACTTTCCTGTAATTTATCCTAATTCTGTCAGTAGTGGCCACGTGACATGTAGGATCTTCCCAAAGCAGGAATTGAACCTGTGTCCCCCTCATTAGCAGGTGGATACTTAACCACTGGACCACCATGAAGGGAAGCCTCATTAATCTTTTGTCTCCAAACCAGGAAGGGAAAGACTCCATCTTCCGAAACTTCCAAAGAACCCAAGGATAGAAGACTCTGACAGGGCCACCAGCCAGAGCTCCCTGTTAGACTCTTTGCATCACCCTGAAGAATCAGAAGGTGGATCAGGACTCACTCCTTCTGCAGAGCAGGGTGGGGAGGAGCCAGGACAGGCAGCCTCCAGGTAGGTGGCTCAGAACATCCAGCAAGCCTCTCTGCTGACAGTGGGCCCAGCACAGTGACCTAGTGGACAGGATGCAAAGGACGGGGGACCAGCCAACATGCCCCAGCCAATGCTGTGCCTCCCCGACAGGGGTCAGGGCCCTTGGATTGAGGTTCTTGAAGTTTTGCTCTAGAGACTTGTCTCTAGTGAGAAAAGTCAATATATATTTTTTAAATTAAATTTTATGTATTTCTTGTTTACATACTTATTTTTGGCTGAATTGAGTCTTTGTTGCTGCGTATGGGCTTTCTCCAGTTGCAGACAGCGGAAGCTACACTTGGTTGCAGTACACAGGCTTTCCATTGCAGTGCCTTTTCTTGTGGAGCACAGGCTCTAGGCATGTGGGCATAAATAGTTGTAGGACACAGGCTCAGTAGTTGTGGTGCACAAGCTTAGTTGCCCCATGGCATGTGAAATCTTCGTGGACCAGAGGTTGAATGTGTGTCCCCTGCACTGGCAGGCAAATTCTTATCCAGTGTGCCACCAGGGAAGTCCTCCCACATTCCTTCTTAATGAAGAGGGGACTGAAGGAGTTGTGGGTCTGTGAAATAATAACCCATAAGAGAGGATTAAGCATCTTTATGTTCCAGGCAGTGTGCTAATAATAAGTACTTTACACACATCCGCTTATTTAATCCTCATGGCACTGTGACACAGGTTTCTAACCCCATTTGACTGGTGAGGACTCTGAGGGTTCGAGAAATCAGATGACTTACCCAGGGCCACTAAGCTCATACAGGGTGGGCTACAGTTCTGGCTTCACCTGGTTCCTGTGCTCTCCACTACTATGGCTTCCTAGTTCCCATATATTTTCAATAAATATGTAATTAAACATGGTGGGAAGAACGGAAATCTCTGGAGAACCATTTAGTCTCCATGGGGGTAAGCCGTGTGTAACTGCAGCAAAGTAGAAAGGGTTATTAGGAGTTGGGAGAAGGATAGTTCCTGCTGTCCGAAGTCTTCAGAGAAAGCACTGTGGATTGGTGTAGCACCTTTTCTGCATGAAAAAGTAAGGCGTGCTGCCCGGCCGACAGGCCCATTTTCCGGGGTGCGTGTCTGATCTCAGGTCTTGGCAGTCTTAGGGCTAAGCTGCATGTGTGGTAGGAAGAGAGGGGCCACGTGTCACAGCTAAGCCACCCTCCCAGACACACATGACAGTGTCACCATGTCCCTCACCGCAGAGAGGCCATCAAGTCTGATGGAGTTGTGGCCACTGCCCACCCTGCTGTCTGAGTCCATAAGAATAATCAGAACCTGAAGAAGTGGGTTCCCACCCCTTTGTTTCTGTTCTTTTTTAATGTTTTATTAAGAAATACTGCCTGTGCAGAAATGTAGCAGAAAAAAAGCAACATAAATCAATCAGCCTAGCACATTAACATTGAGAAATGAAATCTTGCCAGTACCCCAGAAGCCACCCAAACAACCCATCCCAATTAAAAAATTTTGAGCAGACGGTTGCCATCAGCATCTAGACTTATTCTGTCTCCATAACCTCCCTTGGCACGATCCAAGCCCATTAGCATAGCTTCATGCTTTATCCTGCTCCACTTCTAAAGTTGAAATCATGAAGTTTCAGTTGCAGGTTCTGGTTTGTTTGTTGTTTTTTTTAATATATATATCCACAATTTGTTTGGTATAACCGTAAGTCTCACCAGTTTTTAAAAAAGACTTTATTTTTTTAGAGCAGTCTTAGGTTTACAATAAAATTGAGAGGAAGGTACAGTGATTTCTGATATACCCTCTGCCCTCCCACATCCCTCGTGACTGCCATCACTCACCAGAATGGTACATTTTTTTTTTACCAAGGATGAAGATACATTAACGTGGACTGGGAAGCCTGGCATGTTGCAGTCCATGGGGTCGCAAAGAGTTGGACATGACTGAATGACTGAGCTGAACTGAACCTACACTGACACATGATAATCACCCACAGTCCATTGTTTACTTCAACTTTTCTTTTATTGTTTAATTTTGGTTGTGCTGGGTCTTTGTTGCTGCCCAGGCTTTTTTCTAGTTGTGGCAAGTAGAGGCTCCTCTGTAGTGCGGTGCATGGGCTTCTCATTGCAGTGGCTTCTCTTATTGCAGAGCATGTTCTCTATGGCATGCGGGCTTCTGTAGTTGCAGCTCCCTGGCTCCAGAGCACAGGCTCAGAAGCTGCAGCACACAGACTGAGTTGCCACGCAGCATGTGGGATCTTCCTGGACCAGGGATTGATCCCGGGTCTCCTGCATTGACAGGTGGATTCTTATCCACTGGACCAGCAGAGAAGCCCCAAAGTTTACATTCTGTGTGTTGTACACTCTGTGGGTTTGACTAGAGGAATAATAACATATATCAGTACAACATCATGCAGAGTTCTTTCACAACCATAAAAGTCCTAGTCTATTCATTTTCCCTTCACCACAGCCTAGGTAACCACTAATCTTTTTCACTCTCTTCATAGTTTGCCCTTTCCAGAATATCATATAATTGGAGTCATACAATATATAGCCTTTTCATATCGGCTTCTTTCACATGGTAACATGCATTTCAGGTATCTCCACATGTCTTCATGGCTTGAGAGCTCATTTATTTATTTTTTATTTTATTTTATAAAGCAGATGGCATAATTTTGTTTATTTAGTTTTAAAAAGTTTGGACTTGTCTGGTGGTCCAGTGGTTAAGACTCCACCTTTCCAGTACAGGGGATACCAGTTCGATCCTTAGTTTAGGAAGTTCTACATTCCTTGAGGTGTGGTCAAAAATGAGTTCAAATTTTTTTATTGGAGTCTAATTGATTTACAGTGTTGTGTTAGTTTTCGGTGTACAGCAAGGTGAATCAGTTGTGCACACGTCCTCTCTTTTTTAGGTTCTTTGCCCTTATAGGCCGTTACAGAGCACTGAGTAGAGGAGCGCTTGTTTCCTCTTAGGACTGCATGCTGTCCCACTTCATGTACCAGAGTGTATTTATTTTGAAAATCATTTTATTTATTTACCTGTCTTTGGCCGTGCTGGGTTGGGTCTTTGTTACTGTACGTGGGCTTTCTCTGGTTATGGAGAGCAGGGCCTCCTCTCTAGTCGTGCTGTGGGCTTCTCATTGGAGTGGCTTCTCTTGTTGCAGAGCATGGGCTCTGGGACCCATGGGCTTCCGTACTTGCAACACATGGGCTCAGTAATCACGGCTTTAAATCAGGGGCTCAGTAGCTATGGCAGGTGGGCTTCTTGTCCCCTTTGGTATGTGGGATTTTCCCAGAGCAGAACTCGAACCAGTGTTCCCTGCATTGGCAGGCAGATTCTTTACCAGTGGACCATTAGGAAAGGCCTACCACAACTTAGTTATCCACTCACCCACTGAGGGCCTCTCAATTGCTTCCACATTTTGGCAATTATGAATACATCCGTGTTTTTAGACACTGTGTTTTTTTTGTATCTGCAACTTTTTAGCATTTGTAGAATTGGGGGTTGGGATGTCAGTCCAAACGAGAATCCCTGTTCTTATTCCAGGAGCCAGTTACTGGGATTATAAGAGTAAAGTGCTGCCAGAGAAGGCAGCTTGGCTTCTAGGCATGGGACTCCAAATGCTTCTTGGCAGTCATACATCCCCTTCTCCACTCTGCCCTTTCTCAGCAGGTGCTCCAGGGCCGCCCTCTTTGGAGACTCTGAGCACTCCTCTGCCTTTGGATTCCATTGTTTGTCTCACTGCACAAGTTGACAGTGTAGGAGGACTTGAGAACCTCTCCTGTTTTGTCTTTCTCCTTCCAGCTCTCCTGATAATGAAGCAGACACTCCCTCCAGGCTCCTTGGGCCGCCAGAGAAGGAGCCAGTTCCCCTTCCTCCTTCCCAGGTGAGCCTGCTCTGTAGCCTCACATAGGCACAGAAGATGCTGGGGAGTTTGGCTGTGTCCAGCAGCAGCAGCCGCTGGTGGGAGTGTGTGCTAGGGCTGAAGGGCACAGACTGCAAGACAGAAGCTGGTTTCGGGGTTTTCGCACTTCATTTCCAAGACCTCACTCCTTTATCTTTACTGCTGTTTTGTTCTTGTTGTATCTGGTTCACAGAACTCAGTGGGAAGGATCGTCCCCCAGTTTGCAAAACCTAGGAAGACAGTGATGAGACAAGCAGAGAGGAGGGAAGAGGGCCCTGGGATGGGCGTGTTCAGCTCGGTAAGGTCCTACTATCAGCCAGGCTGAGCTCTGTAGGAGTACCACCTCTTGGCCCCACCTCAGCAGCCAAGTTCAACCTTGGTTTCCTTTGACAATGATTAGGCTTCCCAGGTGGCTCAGTGGTAAAGAACCTGCCTGCCAGTGCAGAAGATGCAGGAGACGCATGTTTGATTCCTGGGTCAGGAAGATCTCCCGGGGAAGGAAATGGCAACCCCTTCCAGTATTCTTGCCTGGGAAATCCTACGGACGGAGGAGCCTGGTGGGCTACAGTCCATGGGGTCGCAAAGAGTCAGACACAACTGAGAGTGCACGCAGCCCTGCCCCTCTCTACCACCCCCCATCACCATATTTAGCCCCAAAGGCATCTGTGGTCAGCAAGGGCTGTGTCAGCAGCCTGCAGGCCTGTGAGAGGTGCTCAAGGCAGTGCGTCTGCGCTGAGACTGTAGAGGCCAGAGCTCTGTGCCCCAAACTGGGTGAAAGTCGTGAAACTCAGAGAGGCAGACTGAGCGTAGCACAGGGAGCTCACCTCGGTGTTCTGTGATGACCTAGAGGGCTGGGGTGGGGGATGAGGTAGGAGGGAGAGAAGATATATATATATAAATATATATATACACATATATATACATATGTATACTTACAGCTGATTCACATTGTTGTACGGCAGAAACCAGCACGATATTATAAAGCAATTATCCTCCAGTTAAAAATAAATTAAGAAAGTCAGCCTGCATTTCTGTCCCTTAACCGCTTTGCTTCTCAGAAGCTTTTGCATGAGCCGAGGGGGCTCTTGTAGCGTACTGTCTTGTCCTTACCCCTGTGAGCTCCAAGGGTCACAATCGCTGTCTCTGGGACACACTCCCCTGAAAAGTGATTGGCGGGCATTCCCAGCAGCTGTGTTTGTAATTTCCCCAGACCAGAAACACCCCACGTATCTTTCAGCAGGTGAATGGTTGAACAAATTGTGGTCCATTCACACCACAGAACACAATTTCCAAAAAAAAGGAGCAAACTAGTGTGATACACATAACCACTTGGATGGATCTCCAGGGCATTAAGTAGACTCAGAGGAAGCTGTAAAAACCATATGGCCACAAGTGTCTGTCGATGGATGAATGAATTAAAACATGGGTAACATCCATAAACAGAACAGATATTTGTGTATCTATGTTCATTACAGCATTATTCACCTTGAACTCACGTCTCCTGGATTGGCAGGCAGATTCTTTACCGCCGAGCCACCAGAGAAACCCACCCAGGATCCTCACAGATCCCTGTTTGGGTGCACTGTCGTCCTCGTGGCTTCTGAGGCTTCATATAGGGGCAGTGGTGACTAGAAAAGTCTTCAGAGCAATTGATTATTGAAGGCCCAAGGCAGAGTCTTTCTCTCTCCACAGGGAACACTGCCAGAACCCAGTTCACAGCAGACCAGGAGCCAGCCTCAGGAAGAGTCCTCAGGACTTGCCCTCCAGGAGGCCAGGGACCCAGAACACCAGACCCAGGCAGATGGCACCTGCACCGAGCCCAGTGGCCTAAGCCCCATGACCCCTGGGCCCAGTGATACGGATCCTCAGCCCTTCGTCTCCACCAACACCTCCCCAGAGTCGGAGACAGTGCCCTCGGCCTCAGAGAGGGCTGGCCAGGACTACCTGTCAGAGCCTGGGACCAATGTGCCCAAGGGTGGAAGCACAGAGGAGGGTTGGGCTCCAGGCAGTCATGGGCAGAAAGGGCCCCTGCCAGGCAGTGACACTGGAGAGACGGAGCCAGAGCAAGGAGCCCCCCAGCAGGGAGGTGCCCGAGTGCTAGCAGGTGCTGACCTACTTGAGGGGCTCTGGGAGGAAGGAGGTAGTCTCCTGGGCCCAGAGCCCCCATCTGCAGCCCTGGGCCCTCCTTGTCCCCTGCAAACCCTTGGCAGGGAAGCAGAGTGGAGCTGGAGCTGCCCTCGGTGCCCACCACTTGGGGCTATTATCGCAGATGTGAACACAGACCCCACTGAGCCAGAACACAAGGCTCTGAGGGTGGCCGCGTCAGACAGGGAGGTCAGCGCCAGGGTGCCCGCCTCCCCCAGTGGGAAAGCTCCCGACGCAGGCTGCAGCAGGGCCCTGCTCAGCTGCGCACCTCTCACTGGGGCGACCAGTGCAGGCAGAGGGGAGGCACAGCGGGAAGACGAGCTCCCTGGTGACATCCTGGGGTGCTTTTCAGCCTCCCTGCCTCTGCCCCATGAGACCCAAGAACCCACACTAGGAGCTGGGGATCCCAGCCCTTCAGCCTTAAAAATGGGCCCAGCTGTTGGTCAGACCCAGGTGCCAGGCCCAGATCAGGAAGAGTTGGGAGGTGTGTGCTCGCAGCCTCGGCTGTCACAACCTGCAGGTGAAAAGGCAGCTGAGCTAGGGAGCCTGACCCTCAAACAAGACCTCCAGGGGCTCAGTTTGTCCCTCAGAGCCTTTGCTGCACCGATGTACCAAGAAGCAGCAGGCGGCCCTCCCCAGGATGTTGGGGCAGGCCGAGGCAGCCCAAACACCCCCACAGGCCCCGTAGGCCAGCCCTGGCGCCCGGCTGACTCTTCCAAGCAGGCCATTTGGGAGGGGTCACCAGCCATGGAACTCGACTTCCTGCCAGACAGCCAAATACAGGATGCCCTGGAAGCCCCTGGCTTTGAAGCCCCACCTGAGCAGGTAAGAACTTCCCCGAGTTACAGCCACATGCCCCAGGGCAGGCGCCAGACGGCCACGAGCCCTCCCAAACCGTCCAGTAGTCGGGGGAAGAGGGGCACGTGGTGACCTGTTTATACAGCAGATGAGTCCTGGGGTCTGAGTCACAGCTTCAGTGGGTGTGGAGCCAGTGATGTCCTGGGAAGGTTGGACCTGCCTTTCTCTGAGGGGCCTGTCCGTCTGGGAGCTGAGGAGCCCTGGGGCGTGATACACACATTTTGTTGGCCCAGGCAGAGCCCCCGGTGTACCTGCGTCCTGCACACCTCAGTGCCCAGCTCTGCCTGGAGATTGCTTAGGAGTGTCTAAAGGGCGCCAGACCAAAAGGGGCTACCTGAATAAGCAAGGGACCTCAGAACTGGGCCCATGGGAGGGGACCTCACTGCCCCACTGGGAAGAACCTCTGTCCATCTTTAGGATCACCTGATACCATTCTTTTTCAAACATATACATGGACTTTCATTTGTCCGCTGGAGTTTTTGTTTATTGTTCACTTACTGTGCTTTGCAGTTGGTTTTTTGTTTTTTCTTTTACAAATTGAAGATTTGGGGCAACTCTGCTGTCAGATGATGATCAGCATCTTTTTATTTATTTATACATTTTGCTGCGCTGGGTCTTTTCTGCTTTTGTGCAGCCTTTCTCTGGTTCTCACCGAGCGAGGGCTACTTTTTTGCTGTTGCAGTGTGAGGGCTTCTCACTGCGGTAATTTCTCTTGTTGCGGAGCATGGGCTCTAGGGCTTGAGGGCTTCAGTAGTTGTGGAGCAGGGGCTCAGCTGCCCCGGGGCATGTGGGATCTTCCTGGACCAGGGATCGAACCCATGTCCCCTGCATTGGCAGGCAGATTCTTATCCACCAGGGAAGTCCTGTCTGCTGGCATTTGCAAGGGCTTTCCTTTGGGGATCTGCCCGCTGAGCCTGTGCTGGCCCTGGATGGTCACCTGTCTGGGCAGGTGGCAACCCCACTTTGGCCCCGCCCCCCAGTAGGCACCACATCCCTGGCAGCAGCCGGCCCACCTGAGCCTAAGTGCCTTGTGGCCTCACACTCAGAGGTAGGCTGCTCTCTTTCCACACACTGGGTGCGGCAGAGAGGGTGAGGAAGGTTGAGCACCTGCTCGCGTTGAGGCAGCCAGGAGGGAGTCACGCCCAGGTGGCCTGATTCTGTGGCTGTGCCTCAACCGTTCTGACCTGGAACCAACACAGAGCCCATGTCACTTCACAAACGTGGCCTCCGTCTCTTTGGCCATCCCTGTTTTAAAACTTTATTTTGGGGGTGTTTGAAAAAATTTTTTCAACTTTTTAAAATTTATTCTTTATTTTGGTTGCTCTGGGTCTTTGTTGTGGCATGCGGGCTCTCTAGTTGGGGTGCTCGGGTTTAGTTGCAGCATGTGGGATCTTAGTTCCCTGACCAGGGATTGAACCTGGGCCCCCTGCATTGGGAGCGTGGAGTCTTATCCTCCAGACCACCAGGGAAGTACCCTGTTTGAAAAATTTTTGGAGGTTTGAGAGTCTGCTCTGTGGCAGGAGTGAACAGATCTGGATGGTGAACAGATCTCTGCCCCCAGAGATTTTCGGTAGCACCATTCCATCTGCCTCTCCCAGAGTGAGCACTTTGTAACCTGTCATTTCTGCCCTTAAAGAGTCTCTTCCTAAGACGCAGCCCCCAAACAAGCAAAGGACGTCATCTGGTTCCCAGCTGGAGGAAGCCAGCTGTTCCAGCCGTGGAGGGAAACCATGTCTGGGTTGAGGAAATGTGGGTCTCAGGCGCTGCCTTCCCAAGGGATGGCCAGGGGTCATTTGTGACATGGGCCTCCCTGCCCTGGGTCCGGTTCTTTGTACTGTGCATCACACATTGCTGTGATCACCAGACAAGCAAGATTACAGAAGGCGAGTCACAGTGTGGCTAGATCGTAGCCTTTAAACACAGATGCCCAGGAAAAGGAAGGCACTCAGGATCTGGACAGAGCTGAAACGTTGTAATTAAAGCCCAAGCCCTTAAAAATGCACACCCCTCTCTTGGAAAGAAGAGCTTTGTCGTCCACAGTCTCTGGCATCTTGGGCCGTGGCTGAGGAAGCAGCTGGAACCTTGGGCGGCGTCTAGCTGGCCAAGGAGAGCCCTGCTGGACGTGCCGCCAGCAAGCACAGTCAAATCACCACCGAGCCGGGAGCGCCAGGAACCCAGCAGCGCCCAGGGTGGACGGGCCCGCTGCAGGAGGCACTGCCCTGGCAGGGCTGTGGATGCCCAGGCGTGCTCTGTTTTGACGCCAGGCCTTCCTGAACAAGTCGGGGCAACCCGAGCACAGGTACCCATGGGGAGGTTCCAGAAGGCAGGAACCCTCCCTGGCAGGAAGGCCCTGTGGGAATAGAGTGCTGGTGGATGGCGTCTCAGCCCGCAACCTCAGCAGGCTCAGCTGTGAGCTCCACTGCTGAGGGGAGCCCCTGGGGACAATGCAGCAGTGACAGACTGGCTGCAAACCCAGCTGCCCTCTTATCATGGCTCCCTAGGGGCCTGATGCTCACCCCAGGGCCGGTGGAGCCCCCTCCACTCATAAAGAGGGCCTCATTTAAAACCCTGACTCCCAGGTCCCCCTCGTGGCCCCCGTGGGTGGCCTCTGAAGGGGGAAGGTGCACTACTGTGCCTTCAGGACAAGCACTGCCTTTGTCATGGCAAACTTACACAGCCCTGGTGGGAGCCGTGGTCCTTGTTGGGGAGGAGAGCATTCCTTATGACCAAACTTAGCTGAATCTGTGGCATCTAATTTTTTTTTTTTTTTAATTTGTCTGTGCCGGGTCTTGGTTGCTCCATGCAGAATCTAGTTCCCTGACCAGGGATCGAACCTGGGACCCCCTGCATTGGGAGCAAAGAGTCTTAACCTCAGGACCACCAGGGAAGTCCCTGAATTGTATTTTAAGTCACAGAGTTGCCTCCGTGAGAGTCGGCCGGGCGCATGGGAGAAACCACTGCCTAGAACAGTCGTGCCAACCTTGGCACTGCTGGCCTTGGGGGCCTGGCCACCGTCCTGTACACGGAAGGGGGCTGAACAGCATCCCTGGCCTCCAGCCCCCACCCTCTGAACACAAGGAGCACGCTCTTCCAAAGGCGTGACAACCCAAAATGTTTGCAGACACTTATGATGTGTCTTGGGGATGGAGTCATCCCCGAGTGGAAGCCGCTGGGCTGCAGACAGTTCTTCGTGTCCATTCCTTTGCATCCTTGGACCCTTGGCAGGTTGAGCTCAAACCCTTCACCGCATCCCCCACCTAGGATTTGGGTCTCCTCAGAACAGACAGCCCTGGGCCAGCCGTTCCAAAGAGGCAAAGAGCCGTCACCTGCGCCACTGAGCCACTGAGCCTGACATTTTCCATGAAAATTAAACCACCATTGACCTTTAGAAATTTAAGCTTCTCAGGGTTATCTGGCTCTCTCTCCCCCATTAATTATGAATGTTTCCCTTCAAAATATATTTGCAAAATCTTTTCCTTGACATGAAACTCGGGGCTTATCTGGCCGACCTCTGCCCCTCCATGCCAGCCGCCCACCTCACCACAGTCAGCACCCCCAGGATCTTCTCTGACCCCTCCTAGATACCGCAGGACAGGCCTGAGACCACACCAGGCCTCAGCTGTCAGGGACAGAGAATATGGGATGGAACTACCCGCCGGTGGATCAGATCAATTTGTCCGAAGGCTGGGGCCCAGGAAAGGACCCCTGGGTCAGGCCCGGTATTGAGGGTGGGGGGTGAGAGCAGCCGGACTGGTGGCCTGCAGGTCTGGCTGTTACGGCGTCTGTCCCCCACACCACTTTTCCTCTGCAAGAGGAAAGCACACCTCGGCCTTCCAAGCGTGGCAGAGGAGAAGCCAGACCTGTGTGGCTCCTCTCCCTTCTCCCAGCTGGGTCACTCACATGTGCGTGCACTCTCCTTTTCCAGTTGTTTCCTGCAGGAGGCGAGCTGGACCCCTGCCGGCCTGGCACCGGCCTGCGTGCAGACAGAGGCCCCTGTGCTGAGGCTCAGCCGAGGTAGGCAGAGTGGGAGGCACGTGGGACCTTGCTTCGGCAGGAGTCCTCCTCGTCTCTGGAAGCGGGGAGCGCAGCTGCTTTCCTGGGACTGGAGCCCCCACCTCTCCCCCACCCCAGCCTTTTGAGCTCCCACTTTGTGAATGAGGGTGATGGAGGTGACCCTGACTCTCCCTCAAGGGGCCTCACTTTTCTCTGTCCAGTAAGGTTGCTAAGCCTTGAATTTCTTACTTGTTTATGTGGCTGTGCTGGGTTGTAGTTGCAGCATGCTGGATCTAGTTCCCTGAGCAGGGGTCAAATCCAGGCCCCCTGCACTGGGAGCACAGAGTCTTAACCACTGGGCCACTAGGGAAGTCCCCAAATTTTTTATTTTCGTTTTTCGGCCATGCCACTTTGCATGGGATCCTAGTCCCCACCAGGGATCGAAGCCAGGCCCCCTGCATTGCAGTGCAAAGTCTTAATCACCGGACTGCCAAGAAGGTTCTCACTCCCACTTGCAAACTTCCCATGCCCCCTGCTCCCTGGGAGTGGAGAACTCCCAGTCAGCACCCTGTACCCAAGCTAGCATCTCTCCCTAGGTCCCTTGGGATGGTGCCCCCAGCTCTGTGGTGGTTTGAGTGCACGATGTGTATTTTCTTGGAGAGACGGTCCAGAGCTTTCCTTGAACCTCCATGGAGGGAGTGGGGACCCAGTCAGAGCTCGGAGCCACTGGCCTGCGCGACCTCGGGGCCACCCCTGCTCTGGCACCCTCGGGCCCTCCAGAGTCCCCAGTCTGTCCCTTCTTCTTTCCTGCTTGGTTCTGTTCCCCAAGGCAGCCAGCTTCTCTCCCTCCTACAGACACCGGGTGTGTTCCTCCAGCCATGGAGGTGTGTGTTGCGTGAGTCCTCTCCTGCCCCCAGAGCTTCCCTCTCACAGTCCATCACCTCCTTTCATATCCTTTCTTCCAGCCTTGCTGACCACCAGCACTGGGCGACAGTCCTCTCCTGTTACCTTGTATTTAAACTGCAGAGCGGTGGCCGATTGATTATTCATGGGCAAGTTTCTGTTTCTGTCTGGCAGGTGTGGAGGAGAGATGAGGGATGCAACCCTTGGCAGAATTTGTCTCCTTTCTCTTCCTCTTCCTCCTCCTCCTCAGGGAAGAGGGAGGCCTCCCACCCCCTGCCCTTGCACACATCTGTGTATAGTACCTGTGGTACCACATGTTGCTTCCTCTGACAGACACACACACCCGCTCCCTGCATGGGGACCAGAGGCTGTTTAATCAACGTGGCCCCACTATTGTTTTCTTTAAACATTTATTTTTGTTGTGCTGGGTCCTTGCTGCTGCTCACAGATTTTCTCTAGTTGCCGAGAGCAGGGGCTCCTCTTTGTTGCAGTGCACAGGCTTCTCACTCTGGCGGCTTCTCTGATTGCAGAGCACAGGCTCTAAAGCACGGGCTTAGTGGCCACGCAGCATGTAGAATCTTCCGAGACCAGGGATCAAATCCATGTCCCCTGCACTGACAGGTGGATTCTTAGCCTCTGAACCACCAGAGAAGGCCCCTACTATTGCTTAAGCAAAGAGGAGGCAAATTCGTGTGTGAATCTCTGACGGCCTCGATGCAACCCCACGTGGATGGCTGGAAGCCCCCAGATGGGTCCTGGGGTCTGCTTCTACGGCCCTTGGCCAAGAGAGAAAAGGCAGGAAACTGAGGCCCAGGCTGACCAGTCACCTCAGGGTGACTAAAGCAGGTGGAGCAGGACCACAGTTCCTCTAGTGACAGCCCAGGAGATCTGCTAAGCTGCATGACCCTCTGCACCGCCCCCCAACAGGCTATACCTATTAGATACGGCGGTGCCCCACTGATGCCCTCCAATGCCAGGTCTTCCTGGACCTGCTCTGGGCACTGGGGAGAAACACAGAGCTTCTCCCTAGCTGGGTGAGAGCTGGGGGGTGGTGGTGAGCAACAGACAAATTAGCTGGTCAGATGGCAGAGTGGTGGGGAGAAAAAGATAGCAGGGAAAGGGTTAAGATTTTAACCTGTGGTGGATGGAGAGGGAGAGGGAGGGTCCCCAGGGTCCCCTCCCATCTTCTCCCTCCCCCACCCCCACGGAGGAGACATTCTGGAAAGAACATTCCAGAGCCCTAAGAAGTGCTATGGGAATGGCCAGGAATTCGGTGTGGCCGGAACAGGGGGAAGAGGGACAAGAGGGAGTGGGTGGGTCTGGAGGCACGGTGGATGGTGTAGGGCTGCGGGGAGAGATTTGGGCTGGGTTTCCATTTCCAAAGCCTCCTCCCAAGTCACTTGAGGGGACAGGATATATGCGCAGGAGGTGGGGGCTAAGGTGGGTGTGGAACTGCCCCACAGCAGCCACCTGGTGGGGTAAGGGCTGGATTCTGGGTGTGCTTTCAGGGGTAGAGCCACGGGGTTGGCCATCAGGGCCCTGCCTGGTGGGAGGGGGCATCATGGCTGTCAAGGGTGTTCATCTCTGGAGAAGACAGCTCAAGGCTCAGCAGAGCACCCCCAGTGGAGGCTGGTGGGGCTCTCCAGTGAGCTCAGGCCTCTCCTCCTGCCTCCCTTCCTGCCAGGACACGAGTGGGGATCAAGACGTGTGAGGCCGCCAGCATAGAGGACGCGACAGACACCATGCGGGGCCTGGTCATGGAGCTCTCCAACCTGAAGTAAGGGCTGGGGTGGGCCCCACGGACCCACAGTCCCTGGGACGGGCAGAGGGGATGGGCCTGGGGGTGGGTGATGGAGGGCCCAGTGTGCCAGTGATCAAGGGCGCCAGGCTAGGCCTGGCCCCCCAGTGAGGGGCCTCTGGGAAGCTTCTTCACCGAGTTGTCAGGCTCTGAGGGGCTAGAAGGGTCACAGCCTGCCTGCAGCACACGCCTGTGCTTATGTGGGTGTGACCCGAGTACCCATGAGTGAGTGAGCCGATGTGAGGCCAGTGTGCCCGAGTGTGAGGTGGGGCACAGCCCAGGCCTGTTTCCACCCAGCCGGCTGATTATGAGCGCCCACCGGGACCTGGAGACCTTCAAGCGCCTCAACTACTACTGGAAAGCGAAGCCGGCTGGGAAGGCCCCCACACCCTACACAGCAAAGGGGGCGGGGACCCTTCCCCGAGGGGAGCAGTCCTGGAGGGATCTGTAGCTGTTTCCAAACTGCCTGGGGTTGTGGTGTGTGTTCCTGCAAGCTCACTGGCCCCCAGAAACGTCCTGCCGAACAGTGGGGAACAACCCCTCTGCAGACTGTGTGCTCCCCTCACCCTGCTATCTTGACCTTCTGACATGCCGGTCCTGGGGGCCCCAGAAACCTTCCCTAAGTTGACCCGGAAGTCAGCTTCCCACGGGAAACACAAGAGGCCCTGCCTCTGTCTTGGGCCTCCCCTGGGAGCTGCGTGGGGCAGGAACCTGCTCCTCCCTGTGGCAGGCCTTCTGGGGCCCCAGGAAGCCAGCTGCTTCTGAGCCAGGGGCCGAGGGCCTCCCAGATGTTTATCTGAGTTTGCAAATTTCAGCTCCTTAGCTAAGGTTACTGAAGGTTAAGAATTTGTTTCTTTGCTAGAGGAGAAGAGGGCTCGCTTTGTTGGTCATACCCTTGTTTTTCACCGGATTTCCATTTTATTTCTTCTGGGAAGCCCATTAATAAATGATGCCTTAGCCAGACCTCAGACTGTGTGATCTGTTGTTTGCGGTTGGAGGCGTTTTCAGTTCCTTGATGGCCTGCGCACAAACCTCCCTAACCACGGCTTTCTCCTTCTGCTTCTCATGCTCCTTGCGAAGACAGGTTGGTGTACTGCCGGCGGCCCCCACTCCCAGATGGAATCCAGGGATCCCCACGCGTTAGCACGCGTCAGACTCTCCTGGAGCAGGTGGATGTGTGCAGAGATGTGCATGTGTGCAAATTCCAGCACACAAGTATCTGTGGACCAGTCAGCCCACTGAGACATCTGGACTGATCAAGCTGGAGTTCAGTGCTGAGTCGGCCTTGCCTCTCCTCTGTGGGGCAAGCTGCCGAGAAGCCCTGGTCTAGGAGGCAACCCTGGGTGGGAATTATTACTGATGCAGACACAGCTAATGCCTGGAGGGTGCCGAGGGCAAGCGCGCGCACACCCTGCCCCACCAAGCCTCACCACAGCCCCAGTGAGGTCACATTGTCATTAGCAGTCCCAAGTGCTGCTGTCAAACCGGTTTTGTAGAAGACACTGCTTCTGTTAAATAGGTCACCACTAGGTGGACCAGACCCAAGACTAATTTGTTGCTCTGCCGGTGGCTCCTGCACCCTAACTCCTAGGGCCAAGGCAAGGAGGGCCCGCCTGCCACCACCTTCTTATACCTGGGACATCCCATTCAGGTGGCTCAGAGTCCCCCAGCCTTTTCACCCTGCAGAATGGACAGCTCCTTCCTTGAACCCACCAAATGTGCCCAGTTGCCGCGTTCCCTGGGTCTCAAGCCCCAGTGGCTCTGGCTTATACGGTTAGCATTTGTAGGTAGCTGAGAGTGGCTGGGGTACTGTGTCCCCTGACTCCATGGTGAAACCCCTGGCACTGCTAAGGAGGCCTCCCTCATGCCTTCTTTCTCCTCCTCCCCTTTTCTCTCCAAGCCTGGGCAGTAGGCTGTCTTCAAGGGCGTTCTCTGATCCCTGGCTCACCGCAGCCCTCAGGTGGCCTCAGGTCCCGGATCCAGTGACAAAGCCAAGGGCAAATTCTGGGAAGTCCAAGTTCTGCCCTGACTCAACCCCAGGAGACCTCGTAGGGTCGGGGTGGAGACCAGGCTCAGGCCATCCCTCAGATTGGGGAAGGAATGTGGACTGGCACTTCTCACCTGCTGCCCCCTCGAGGCTGGTGGAACAGATCTTGGGGTGGAGGAGGCAGACACGGGGTGGTGATCCCCCCAAGCCAAGCCCCCCAGAACCAGATCACACTCCCTGGGTGGGGATGGACCTCTGTCCCCTCCCACTCCTGAACACGTACAGCCTCCACAGTGCCCCTTGCCCAAGGCATTGTCTGGCACAGCCGACCGGGACATATTCCCATTCCTTATGGCCTCCAACCCTCACCCTGCCCCAACCCAGAAGTCTTCCCTTGCTCTGAAGGGCCTGGTATGTGACTCTGGCCTCCAGTTTCTGGGGCATTGATGGTAACCTAAACATTCACTGAGGGTTTCTGAGGTGAAGACAACGATGGGGGGAACCTCTAATTGTTTCTCCACTGCCCCCTCAAATCAGGCCCCCACCTCCAGTGTGGTGGATTCTACCCATCTGACATGTCAATATGCAAGAGGTGGCCAGAAAAGTTTGCAAACACAAAAGTCACGGGAACGAGATTCATGGCACTAACTCCGCTGCCAAGTGTCTGCTCAGAAGTGCCGGGCTGGGGCAACCCCCCAGCTGCCATTTCTCGGATCAAAGCACCTCACTCTCAGCGCGCCAGGGCGAAAAGAAATCCAAATAGCAGTTGGGGAAACCGGAGATCAGAGTAAGATGTGGAGGCTGAGGGACGCGACAGCCTCAGCGGCGCAGTTCACGATACCTTGTCCCAAGACCGGGCTTCGTATGACGCTGATCCATTCATAAACATTTATTGAGCGCTGACTGGGTGCCCAGCGCTGGGAGAGAAGGGCAGGGGTGCCTGAGGACCACCCCCTTCAGTGACGGGGGCGGGCGCGCTTTGGGCGGTGGTCCCAGACCCGGCTCCTTTGCCAAGCCCCCAGGCTGAAGGCACGGTCTAGGGGCGGATCCTCGGAGGGTGGGTCTTCCCTGAGACCCAGCCTCTGAGGCTGGGNTGTCCGACTCTGTGTGAACCCAGAGATTGCAGCCCACCAGGCTCCCCCATCTCTGGGATTCTCCAGGCAAGAAATAAATCCAAAGATGCCTAAGCTTACCCCCGCAGTTCTGGTTCTTAGGTCTTGGGTAGGGTACGAGGAGCACACATTTTTATTTATTAATTTTTTGGCTGCATGTGGGATCTTAGTTCCCTGACCAGGAATTGAACCCATGCCCCCTGCATTGGGAGCATGGAGTCTTAACCACTGGACCACCAGGGAAGTCCCTATGCACTTTTAATAAGCTTCCAGATGGCTCTGGAATACCCTCAGTGGTGGTTCTCAGGTGGGCTACAGATGAAGAAGTCTTGGTGGTTTTAAAAACACCAGTGACCAGGTGCATCCCTAGAGTCTGGTTGATATTTTTAAAAGCTCCTCCACAAGGCACCTGGGCCTTCCAGCTGGCCTTGTTTAAGATTTAGGGAGGCAGCCCTGGGGCCGTCACTTCTTGCCACCATCAGGGCTTTGAGACAACAAGGGAAAGCAAGAGGACAGAAAAGAGGAAAAAAAAAAATTAGGAAGGTTTAGAAAGAGAAGTAAGAGAGAAGGCTGGACAAAAACTCCTCCTCAATTCACTGATCAGCACTGAGGCTTACATCTTTCTCAACATGTTTTCTTATGAACAATGATTAACTGATGTAAAAAACTAATAGTATAAGAAGGAAAAAATAAAAAAGATCTATAATCTTATCATATATAATGACTTAAGATCTTAGTATGACCTATATAATGGATAATGTATCGTATAACTGTATTATATTGTTATTAGTGTAATTAATATAATTAATTAAGATTGAGTATAAAATTAAAAAAGAGTATGACATCTATAATGCATAATGTATCATATAACTATATATTATATTATCAGTGTAATTAATATGATTAATTAAATTAATTATAGAAACTGAAAAAGTGTAGATACACATATATGTGTGAGTCACTTTGCTGCACACTTGAAACTAATTTAGAATATTGTTAATAAACTATCTTCCAATATAAAATAATTAAAATAAATTAAATAAGATTAATATAATATAGAATATATATTATATAGGTGGTATATAATATATATTTATATATTATGATACATAATATAAAGTAAGCAATAAATATATAGTTTGACAAGATAATTGGTATCCTTTCTTACTTTATCTTTCTGTGGCCTTTCAAAAACTTTGTTTTTCAAGTAATTAAAAATCTAAGTCCCAAATTTCGAGTGAGGTTTGGCAGGGCATTCACACCTTCATTCATGTACATGCGTGCGTGCAAGCGTGCGTGCGTGCGTGCACACACACACACACACTCACACACACAGAGACATGTCCATTCCCACCCAGCTGTCCCGAACCTCACACACTTCACATCATACCTGGAAAGTTAGTTGGGAGTTTAATACTGATGCTATTACTACTAAATTAATTCTTATTAATACAGGATTTATTACTTTAGATTAAATGTGAACTGTTTCCCCCTCTCCCGTGTCTCTGAATCCTAGTGGAAAGTGGCAGCAGGGGACGCAGGACAGTGGCCGCATTGGATCAAGTCACCTTCAGGGACTCAGCAACGTCTGGCCGCCACCCTCCCCTGCACAGCCCTGCCTGTGGTCTCCTCGGCCCCCACCCCCGCCTCCCTCCTCTCCCCGATCCTGGCCTCAGTCACTCCTCTCCCCTTGGGAGCTCGTCCTTGGGACAAAGGCTGTCCCTCCACAAGTGATAGGTGATGGAAACGCCCACGGTGAGCCAGGCCAGGTAGGGCAGCAGCAGCAGGGTGGCCAGCTTGTTGATGGGGTGCCAGGTCAGAGCCGTGCTCATCACCAGCCCGAAGAGCAGCAGCAGGTGCAGCAGGGCCTGGGCGGGGGTAGGGCAGTCAGGAGGGCTGCCCTGGGAATTGCACTTGACCTTTCTGCAGCACCCTGGAGCCAGCGGGCCAAGTTGCTCTGTGCTCAGGGCAGCCCACCCCGCGGCTACCTGCCTGCACCTGACGTGCCTCGCTCTGTGCTTCGGAGGCCAGGCGGCCTCCTTGCCCCTTCCCCTGCCCCACTGCTGAGCTCTGGTGCCTTACCAGGTCGGGGGTGTGGGCTGCCAATAGGAGGATCGGGACAGCCCAGCTGATGGTGAGCTGCACAGCTTAGAGACCGAGGGGCAGTGCCAGCAGCTGCCCGAAGCCCCCTCCCAGGTCCCTCCACACCAGGTGGGAGGCATGGCTGTGGACAACGCTCAGAGGAGGCTGATTCATGGTAAACGGGGCCTTGTGGTTGCCAAAAGAAAACCCTTTGTGGGCCGAAACGGGGGTTAAGTGGGTCTAGACATGCTTTGAGGGCAGGGGGGAGGTAAGGGAGGGTGGGCTGGAATCCTAGGCAGGTACAGAGGAGACACCCTGAAAGAGGCAAGATGAGGTCCCATCCCTTTAGAGACCAGCGTGCGGCAGCAATTCAGGGATGGGAGACTTGCTCCCAGCCCAGGGCATGAGAATCGGGTACTTGCCCTTGATGGAGTAGATGGTTGTCCACACCAGCAACAAGACTCTGTGGGGTGGGCACCAGGGCAGCTTTCTCAGGCTGTCATGCCAGTCAGACATCGAGTGATGGATGAGCAGCCAGACGAGGGTGGGCCCCAGAAGGGGCAGGATCGCAAAGATGGCCCCTTGAGGCCACATTCTCCTGGAGGAGGTGTGATCTGGGGAGACTGATGGTAGCTTTCCCCGCATCTGCCTGTCCGTCTCCTCCTACCTGACACTCTTCCCCGGCCTGAGACTCTCATAGTAGGTCTAGTCCTAGACACCCCCTGGGGTCTGCGCCCAGCCCCCTCCTCTGAGCCAACTCTGCCTTCCCCCTTTTCCACGTTCCATGGACTTGCTTTCTCCACACCACTCATGAGGCACTCAAGAGTGTCCCGTCTAGGACTGACAACTGCTTCTCAGTGAAAGACTCCTCTCCCCCAGTGTGTGTCTGACTCCTGGATCTCAGGTCCACGATCACCCATCTCTTCTGCCTCCCACAATGGATGGCACTTGGCCAGGTACATAGCAGGCCCTTGATGGAGGGCAGTGTCTGAGATCAAACTCAATCAAGCCAACATAGCCAACTTGGAAGAACCATGTTTGGAAGACAGGAGCCAGAGAACCCTGGGCTTCCTTTCCAGTCCAGAACCAACCAGCGCATCTGCCCCAGGCTTATCTCACTATTCCAGACTGGAAAACCCCAGGAGCCCGCTCTGCCAGAGCTCCCACCCAAGTTCAGACTCAGCTGAATGACACTATGGGTTCCTTTCTCTGAAGTTCTCATCTACCTTGAGGCTGAGGGAGGCTCCTCCTCCACCTCTCCACTTCCAGAGAGTCGAGGCCACAAACACAAGCATCCAGATGTCTTGTGGCCTGACCTCTCAAGGGAACAACCGCTTGGTCTCTGATTAAAATGCTGCCATGCTTACTTACTCGGAGAGGGCAATGGCAACCCACTCCAGTGTTCTTGCCTGGGGAATCCCAGGGATGGGGGAGCCTGGTGGGCTGCCGTCTATGGGGTCCCACAGAGTCGGACATGACTGAAGCGACTTAGCAGCAGTAGCAGCAGCAGTAAAGTAAGGATGGAGAAGGCAATGGCAACCCACTCCAGTGTTCTTGCCTGGGGAATCCCAGGGACAAGGGAGCCTGGCAGGGACCCTGCCGTCTGTAGGGTAACACAGAGTCGGACACGACTGAAGTGACTTAGCAGCAGTATCAGCAAAGTAAGGTGGAGAAGGCAATGGCACCCCACTCCAGTACTCTTGCCTGGAAAATCCCATGGACGGAGGAGCCTGGTAGGCTGCAGTCCATGGCGTTGCGAAGAGTCGGACATGACTGAGCGACATCCCTTCCCATGCTTACTTGTATTTTGTTCCGCGTCTTCCTTTGCAAGCAGGGTGAGGGACAGACCGTCCTCCAATGGAAGCTATTGTTTATTTGCTAAGTCGTGCCTTACTCTTGTAAACCCATGGACTGTAGCCCACCAGGCACCTCTGTCCATGGGATTTCCTAGGCAAGAGTGCCAGAGTGGGTAGCCATGCTCTTCTCCAGGGTATCTTCCCAGCCCAGGGTTGGAACCCGAGTCTCCTGCATTGTAGGTGGACTCTTTATCTCTGACCCACCTGGGTAGTTCCTCCAACCAAGATCCCCCACCCAATATCATGCTTCTCATTTGCCTGTGATATTTCAGCCTTGTCCCCATGACTGACAGAATTTGAAGGGGAAAAAAGGTGATTTTTCTCAGTGTCTGGAGTGACAGTCTACACCATCCTCTTCTGTCAAGGGCCGGTGAACATGTCCTGGAGGTTCTGGGGACAGGCCTGACCATCCTGTTGGCCTTTCTATTTATTCTCTGCGTCTCACTGTCTGTTTCTTCACCTTCTGTCTTCCTGTCTATCATTTCTAGTTTTCTATCCAGTGTTGGAGGTCTCTCCCCTCCCACCACCCCCAATGCTTTTTTCCTCTTCTCCTCCAACTGCTGGTGCCTCCTTATTTATTCTCAGTCCTGTGTTTCCCCTTACCTCAGGCAGCACACCTCCAGACTGAGTTCCAGTGATGTGTGATGTGGGGAAGGCAGAGGAAGGTGGGGACAGGGAGAAGGGTGGAGCGGGGCTCCCAGCTGGACTGCCTTTCTCCAGTGACAAGGGTGATGGCATTAGCTGGGGAGTCCAGTTTGCTGCCTGTATGGCCCAGAAGGGTTCCTCTCATCAGAGGGTCCCCTGGTCTACTAGACCCAGTCTCTGGAGGGGCCGCCCCCTTGATGAAACTATTGAGGCGTTGGTGCTGTGCAACCTGAGCCTCCTGAGACAGCTGAGCCCCAGGCTGCCAGGCTTCTGATGCCTGGCATCTTGGTCTTTGCATCGCACGAACCAGCTTTGTGTCTGTAGGGCTGGCAGGGACCCTCAGATGTAACTGGGGCTGTCCCCAGTGAAACAAGCCCCAGCTTCGGAAATGATCTCATAAGACGTNAAAAAAAAGTTACAAAATTCAGTGATCTTTTTCCTTAATTACAAGAGGAGAAAAGACAGAGGCAGGTGATTGGGAGCGGGACTCTTTCTTCTTCTCCCTAGGCCAAGGTGGGGGGAGGGAGGCCAAACAGACAGCAACTGGGAATGCAAACAGAAAGAAGGCTAGATGGAAATATGGGAAGACAATAAGATGAAGGACAGAGCAGGGAGGCAGAGGAGGAGAAACGGAGAGACACACAGCCAGCCAAAAAATGCTAAGATGTTGGCCCCTTTCTAGACTCGGAGGGGGGGGGGAGGGGGGTGTCTCTGGCTTGCCTGTGCTTGTCTGCCCCCACACCAGGTTTGGAGGACAGTGTGAGTCTGGCTCGGTTCCTGAGTTGTAAGTCCAGTGACTAGTAGGTAGGGGGAGGGGCAATAATGATCCCTCAGCCTGCCCTGGGACCCTGGCACCCAACGGAGTCTTGGCAGGATGAGGGGGTGAGGTATGTGGCCGAGGCCTGAAGCCTCTTCAAATCCTTCAGTGGGGGGTCAACCATTGGTTCCCGTTGGGCAGCCTGGGGAGGGTATAGGGCTGCCGGTGGGGCCTCTGAGGAGGGGGTGGGGAGTGAGGGGGTATTACAAAAGGAATTTAGATATCCTAACACAAGCCCTCCATCCACCTAGAGTTGAGCACAGGGAGGGTCTGTCTGCTACTTTGACTTTGAAAACCAGTGTCTGGAGAGTGCTGCTTCCCAGCACTCCCCGCTGCCCCCTCAGCTCCAGACAGAGCTGTAGCTTTGGGAAGGGAGAGCTTGACTATTGCTTCTGTGGTGATCACAATGGGGTCATACCAGCTGCACAAGCACACACCCCCTTCCAGGCCTCTGGGTGCTGGTATGGCTTCTGATCCTCGCGTCTTGCACACTCGCTTGCACACTCCTAGGCACGCACGTGGCAGGATGCCACCTCCTGCCTCCCACCTCCTTTTGGGCTTGGGGGGTGGGGGATGGCAGGCAAGACGACCCAGCTTCAGCCGGGCTCCTTCCCTGACTTAATACTGAAACGCCACACGGGCCTTCAGCGTCGAGGCCCCTGATGGAGAGCGGGTGCCACAGGGGCAGGGGCGAAGGGAGGATGCCCCCACCATCAGCCTCTTGACCCTCAGCCGAAACGCTCCCGCACCAGGAGCATGAGCTTCTTCTTGCCCTTGTAGGTCTGTTTGAGGTTCTCCAGGAACTGGGCGAACTGCAGGTGTCCATCAGGCGCCAGCAGGAAAGTCTCACGAGCTTTGCCCAAGAACTCGATGAAGTCGCTGTAGTGACGCGGGCTGATGTGCGTCAGGCGCGAGTGGCTGGTAGTGATGTAGGCTGCCACGGCCGCATCCAGCAGCTGGCACAGCGGAGCCCGGTCGGCACCCAGAGGCTTGGCAGCCCGGCGAGCCCCAAGGGGCCCCAGGCCGGGCGCCGAGAGGGTCCAGCGGCGCAGGATGTCGGAGAGCATGGGGGCACAGTGGATGCTGCGGATGATGAGGGGGACGATGGCCGAGAGCTCATGCCGGCCCAGCGAGTGGCTGAGCGAGCAGGCCCAGAGCACGTCATTGACTGCCGGGTGGCTGTCCTGGTTGAAGGCGATGCTGAGCTGCGCCAGGGCCAGCGTTGCCAGCTTGTAGGCCCGCAGCGGCAGGCCGCGGTGCTCCATGTAGCGCGCCACGGTGAAGAGGTGGGCGTGGCCCAGGCCGCCGGCGGCCGCATCCAGCACAATCTGGTAGGCCGCCTCGAAGGCCGCCTGGTTCTTCTCGCACAGGGTGAGGGCGGGCAGGGCGCAGTTCTGCGGGTCTTTCATGGCGCATTGCAAGGCCAGGGTGCGTGCGCAGGCCCAGAGCTCCTCCCGCCGGGCTGCATCCAGCTGCAGCCGCAATAGCGTGGCATGGGTGGTGCCCGTTACTGCCACGATGGTGGCCGCCTCCACCGGGGTGAATAGGGAGTACCAGTTCTGCATGATGTTCATCAGGGCTTGTGGGCCTGCGGGAAATGAGAGGGTGACATTGGCTGGGCACGGGGAGGGATACACCTGTGCATGGGTTTACCCTGTGTGCATGGGTTTACCGTGTGTGCATGGGTTTACCTTGCGTGCATGGGTTTACCATGCGTGAATGGATTTACCCTGCGTGCATGGGTTTACCCTGTGTGAATGGATTTACCCTGTATGCATGGGTTTACCCTCCGTGAATGGATTTACCCTGTGTGCATGGATTTACCCTGTGTGCATGGGTTTACCGTGTGCATGGGTTTACCCTGCGTGAATGGGTTTACCGTGTGTGAATGGGTTTACCCTGTGTGCATGGGTTTTCTAGGGATTTATCTGTACATGGGTGTACCTATGTGTATAAGTTTACCCTGACCTACTGTTCCCACCAGGCAAGAGTAAAGCTGTATCCCCTCTACCTCCACTCCAGGCTTGATAGAAACTTCACTTTACTTTTCTAAGGGAGCAGAGGGCAGCTGGGCTGGGTAGGAACTGGGAAGGTGAGTGCTAAGCACTGGAGGGATTGTCTATTCTCCAAGCCTCTTTAGCCTGGCCAGCCTCCAGGCTCAGCTGGACACACCCTGCCCTCCCCCATGCCCATCATTCCCTCCTGACCCAGCCCAGAGCACGTGCTGGGGTCCCGGAAATGGCTCTGCTTCTCCCTCCTCCCTTCCTGGTTCTGCATGGAGGCGAGTTGTGAGTCCCCTTGGGGGCTCTCACCGATTTCTGTGGCACAGCTGACCAGCCAGCGCACCATCTCCCTCCGACGCCAGGTCATGGTATTTAGGGTCATCCGCATCACCTGCAGCACGGGACATAGGGAGAGAAGGGGGTCACCCAAGGGAGGCCTACAAGAGGGGGTGGAAGATTCTGAGGGGCCCCAGGAAACTCAGAATTTAAGGACTGAATCAAAGCCATACAGTGTGGGCAAGGGGCTTCACCTGTGTGGACCTCAGCTTCCTCATCCGTAAAATGGAGATAAAAATAGTATCCACCTCACCTGGTTGTGAGAATCAAGCGAAAGTGTGTAGTAAGTAAAGCTTTTTGTACAGTGCCTACTGTTTCAACGTGCTCAGCTGACACCAGCCATTACTGTTAGTGTTATTCTAAGGTCCTGTGGATCCTGTCTGGGACAACTAACCAACCTGTCACTTTTCTCTGGAAACTTCTGTGCTTCCTGTCAGATTTCCTCCTGAGGCCCCATACAAAGCACCTGCCATTACAGGTCCCACCCCCAATAAGCTCCATCCTTGCTGGCCTTTCTCCTGAGGCCCCAAGCCCAGGTCCTGCCTGGAAGCTCCTAAATAGTGGGGTCATCACCCTAAAGCACCACCCTTGGGGACTTCCCTGATGGTCCAGTGGCTAAGACTCTATGCTCCCAATGCACGGGGCCCAGGTTCGATCCCTGGTCAGGGAACTAGATCCCACATGCTGCAACTAAAAAAAAAAAGAAAAAAAAATCCTGCATGCTGCAACTAAAGATCCTGCATGGAGCAACAAAGATCGAAGATCCTGTGCGCTATGATTAAGACCTGACACAGCCAAAAATAAAACCCCCAAAACACCGCCCTTATCTTAACCCCCACATGCCCCCACAAGAGCTCCATCCCCTTCATGGCTTGTTCAGAGGCCAATTCTGCCACTTGTCTGCCCTTTGCTGGCCAGTACCCTGGAAAGATGTCACCTGAATCTGTACCTTATTCTCTTATTTTACTTTTGCCACTGAGACCCTGCCCCCATGAGCCCCATACTTGTCTATGCCCTCAAGCTGCACCCATGCCTCTGCCTTACCCTTACAGCACTGTCTCTCGTCCAGGTCCCTGAGGAGGACCTGGACACTCACCTGCAGCAGGTCCTACCTCCAAGACTTTCAATCGCAGACCCCACCCCCAGAGGTGGCTCTTCACTCACAGGACCTTCCCTAAGCCCCGCCCCTCAGTAGTGAGGCCTCCTCGCCACAGTCCCCTGTAGACCCTTTCCCAAAGAAGGCTTCTACTAGGCAGGCTCTTCAGTTTCAGCCCCGCCCACTCATGGTCCTTACGGCACATCAACCCCAGGCCAACACACGTAGGTTCTGCTCCCTCTTGTGGCCACCTGCATGCTCCGTGATCCCCTTTCCGTGTCCTCAGCCACACCTCCAGAAGTAGATTCTCACCTTCAGGTTCTGCCAACTGAATGTTCTTAGGCCCCACCCTCACCGGTGACTTCAGGCCCTCACTCTCAGGACTCCTCTCCCAGACCCTGTTCCTCTGTAGCCCCGCCCAGAGATGCCATTCACATCCAGGCCCCGCCCCTAAAGGATGCAAGGCTTACCCTTAGGTCCTGCCTCCAGAAAAACCTTGCACTCAGGCCCCGCCCCCAAGTGGGCCCTTGCCCCACCCTCATGCCCACTTGGCCTTGCCCCCATGCTCCCTCCTGTGGCTCTCACCTGAAGGCCCAGCTCCAGCGCAATGCCCAACAGCGTGGTGTCCGGTGGGGCGCTAGCCGGGGTGGCAGTCTTGCAGGCATCCTGTGCCAGCTTGAAAAGCAAGGCTGGAGAGTGGATGTTCTGCTGGATGGAGCCCAGTACTGCATGCAGCCACTTGGGGTCTCCTAGAGTTGGGGGAGGGATAGAAGATATCATGGGCATACCCCATACCAGCCGGATGCTGCCAGACCTGCTCACACAATTTCTTCCACACAGGTCCAAATGTGTGAATGTGGATGGTGATCACCTGGCAATGGTTCTGTGAAGACCTAGACCACTCTTGGCACTCCCCTTTATCTCTCCTCTGCTCCTTTCCTTTCTGTGGGAGGAAGCCACTGGACCCCTAACTGTCAAAGGCACCAATTCTGGACCCAGCAGATGCCAGATGCCAGGGTTCAACTCACACAAGCTGTGTGCTCTTGAGCAAGTCACTTCACCTCTCCGTGCCTTGGCTGCCCCATTTGTACAATGGATAATACTAATGCCACAGTACATGTCACACAGGGCTGCGGTGAGCCCATACTTGAAGAGGCCTTAATATGGCAAGACCTATATATGTGAGTGGCTTCCAGGTGGCTCAGTGATAAAAAAAATCCACACACCAATGCTGGAGCTGCAAGGGACATGGGTTCAGTCCACGGGTCAGGAAAATCCCTTGGAGGAGGAAATGGCAACGCACTCCAGTATTGTTGCTGGGATAATCCCATGGACAGAGGAGCCTGGAGGGCTAGTCCATGGGGTCACAAAGAGTCTAACATGATTGGTCGACTAAGCAAGCAAACACATACACAAATGTGAACTTTTATTACTGTTATTCTTGTTCACCTGCTGCTGCTGCTGCTAAGTCGCTTCAGTCGTGTCTGACTCTGTGTGACCCTGTAGACAGCAGCCCACCAGGCTCCCCCGTCCCTGGGATTCTCCAGGCAAGAACACCGGAGTGGTAGATCCTACGATTCTGTTACTCAGCTCCAGCCACACCAGCTTCCTCTCTGTTTCTTAAATATAACCAGGCACTCTGTGCTGGCTGTTCCTTCTGCCTGGAATACTCTTCCCAGATGCTGGGGACTGAACTGTGCCTCCCAAAATTCATACACTGAAGCCCTAACTCTCTAGAGTGATTGTATTTGGAGGCAGACCTTTGGGAGGTAATTGGGTTTAGATGAAGTCATGAGGCTAGTGCCCCCAGGATGAGATCAGAGTCCTTATACGGACAGGAGGAAAGCAGAGATCTCTCTTTCTCTGTCATGTGAGGACAGTGAGAAGGCAGTCATCTGTAAGCAAGGAAGAGAGTCCTCACCAGGAGCTGACTGTCCTGGCTCCCTGATCTTGAACTTCCAGCCTCCAGAACTGTAAGAAAATAACTTTCTGTTGGTTAAACCACCGCATCTGTGGTAGTTTGTTACAGCAGCTGAGCTAAGACACCAGGTACTGGCATTACTCCACTTTCACTTTCACGTTGTGGCTTAAGTGTCAACTTGCTGTATGCCTCTTCACAGCACTTATTACCTCTCATTGCATAACTATCTTCTTTACCTTATTCATTGTCTGTCTGCCCTCCCCAGGAATAACACCACAGAGCATGGGATTTGGGACAGTTTTGTTTGCTACTGGGGCTCAGCATCTGGGACAGTGCCTGGTATGTAATACAAAAAGTGCTCAAGAAGGGACTTCCCTGTTGGTCCAGTGATTAAGAATCCACATTTCCTCTGCAGGGAGTGTGGGTTTGATCCCTTGGGGAACTAAGATCCTGCAGGTCAAAAGAAAAAAAAAAGAATGTGCTCAAGGAAAACTGCAGAGGTGCACACTAAGTCACGTTCGACTCTTTGTAACCCATGGACTGTAGCTCCCCAGGCTGCTCTGTCCGTGGGATTCTCCAGGCAAGAATACTAGAGTGGGTTGCCATGCTCTCCTCCAGGGGATCTTCCCAACCCAGGGGTCAAACCCACATCTCTTATGTCTCCGGCATTGGCAGACAGGTTCTTTATCACTAGCAACATCTGGGAAGCCCCAAGGAAAACTGTGGGATAAGTAAAAGTAAGTGAGGGGAATGGAATGAGGGTAAGGAGGGAAGGGGGTAATGTAAAGGGCAGGGGGATGGGGATGGGGGCAGCCATGGTCCTCACCCTTGGCAGCGGTCAGCATGGCAGAGGCCAGCTCACACTGGCGGGTCTCCAGGTGGCCGAGGATGAACCAGCGGGGGAAGCGGTTGCTCATGATGGAGTCCAGCGGGTTGCTGGGAGGTTCTCCAGCTGGAAACGCTGTCTCCAGGACGGGCAGCCTGGGGTGAGAAGAGAAGCAAGCCTGCTGTGAGACAAGATTACAGGGGCTGGAGAAACTCACCAAGATTAGGAGACCGACCACCTGAGATGAAGGGTCTGCAGCCCCTGCTCATATCCTGATCTTGTCAGAGACCATAGTTTTGACCCACTGTTAAAACACTCTCATCAGGGCTTCCCTGGTGGCGCAGTGGATAAGAATCCACCTGCCAATGAAGGGAACCCGGGTTCGATTTCCGACCAAGGAAGATTCCACATGGTGCAGAGCAACTAAGCTCGTGTGCTGTAACTACTGTGCCTGTGCTCTAGAGTCTGTGAGCTGCAGGCACGGAGCTTTCATGCCACCACTACTGAAGCCAGCTTGCCTAGAGCCTGTGCTCTACAAGGGAAGCTGCTGCAACGAGAGGCCCACACATAGCAACTAGAGACAGAGTGCGCAGCAGTGAAGACTCAGCACAGCCAAAAAGAAATCAACAAATAAAATTATTTAAAACATATTTTCAGTGAGCTCTTTCCTGACATGCCCAACACATGGGAGAGTGCAACTTCCCCTCCCAACCCCTTCTACCCCTTTCTTGCATGTCACCATCTGCCATACAACGTAGTTTACCTATAAATGGGCTTACTGTCTCTCCCTCACTACAATGTCAGCTCCATGAGGGCAGGAATTTTTGACTGTTTGGGTCACCACTGCATTTCCAGCACCAGAACAATGCCTGCCACACAACAGGTAGACAACATATGTTTGCTGAATGACTCAATGAGGGGCCCCCGTAAGATATTTTGATCCTCGGCTCACGGTTTACATGCATTTTTGTGTTAAGAAGTTTCTACAAAGCTGTTAAATGTAATCAAAGCACGCAAAAGGAGTCAAGACTATTCTGGTTCCAAATATCTAAAATGACTTTGCTGCACGTCCCTGGTGGTCTAGTGGTTAAAAATCCACCTACCGATGCAGGAGACACGGGTTCAGTCCCTGGCCCGTGAAGATCCCACAGGTGCCACCAAGTAGCTAAGCCCACAGCTACCGAAGCCTGAGCACTAGAGAGGCCCCTGCCCCGTGAAAAAGAAGTCACCGCAGTGAGAAGTCTGAGCGGCGCCACCAAGAGTAGGCCCCACTCTCTGCAACTAGAGAAAGCCCACGGGAAGCAATGAAGACCCAGCACCGCCAAAAATAAAATAAATAAATAGAAATTTAAGAAACAAATAAATGACTTTGCTACGTGACTTGGGACACACCTTCGGCCTGTCTATGTGTAAAATGGGTGTAAATATACTTATTTCGCTGGAGCATTTAGAAGATTATATGGGATAATGTGAGTCAGATTTAGATCAGAAGTTGGCACCTTTTTTTCTGCACTGGGTTGGACAGCCAGTATTTTCAGCTTTGTAGGCCATTTGGTCTCTGTCACAACCGTCACTGTTGTGCAAAATCGGACACAGACAATACACAAACGAGTGAGTGGTGCTCTGGGCCAATAAAACTTTATTTCTAGAAACTGAAATTTGGGTCTCACGTGTTCTTCATGTGTCACAGGATTTTTTTTTTTTTAATTTCTTCCCAACCATCTAAAAATATATAAACCATTCTTATCTCAGGGGCTGCACAAAAGCAGGCAGCTGGCCAAAGCTGGCCCGTGGTTGTAATTTGCTAGCACTGGTTTAGAAAAAAAGTCTAACACATACAAGGGTGTTCTCTAACTCATGGCTCTTAACAGATTATTCTTTTCAAATATTCTGGAAAATGCACCTCAAACTTTTTTTTTTTTGCCAGGCCATGAAGCATATAGGATCCTAGTTCCCCAACTAGGGATTGAACCCGATCCCCCTGTATTCGAAGCAGAGTCTTAACCACTGGACAGCCAGGGAAGCTCTCAGATGGTTAATAGGTATCTCTGGAGGATAGGATCAGAGGGTGGGAGACGGATTTCACTTAATTGGTTGGGGATGGTTTACTATGGATGGGCCCTTTTACTATTCTGCTTCTATGATCTGCTGGTGTCATGGGAAATGGGTGACCTGGTCATTCACTGCAACATCTAAATGTCTACCAGTTTCACACTGGGTTTTTCATGGTACCACCCTACAGTGGTTCACCTGTTATGTGACAGGATAGAGTCTTTAAGATGCAAAAATTCAGTGAAAACAAGGTGCAAAGAATAGGTACAGGAGACTTCTTTGGTGGTCCAGTGGCTAAGACTTTGTGCTCCCAAAGCAGGGGGCCTGGGTTCCATCCCTGGTCAGGGAACTAGATCCCACCTGCTGCAACTAAGAATTCACATGCCTGCATGTTGCAACTAAGGAGCCCTCGTGCCTCAACTAAAGATCCTGAGTATGGCAACTAAGACAGAGTGCAGCTAAATAAATAAATATTAAAAAAAAGATTAACCATCATAAGAAACCATTAGGTTATTAACATTAAAAAAAAAAAAAAAAGTACTGGAGGTATGGGGCTTTCCTGGTGGCTCAGTGGTAAAGAATCTGCCTGCCAGTGCATGAGACTGAGGTTTGATCCCTGGGTCAGGAGGATCCCCTGGAGAAGGAAATGGCAACCCACTCCAGTATTCTTGCCTGGGAAATCCCATGGACAGAGGAGCCAGGTGGGCTACAGTCCATGGGGTCGCAAAAAGAGTCAGACATGACTTAGTGACTAAACAACAGGATGTATCATGGGTGTAAAGGAGAACCAAGTTTTAATTTTCAGATTACAAGTTTGTAGAAATCTGGACTCTTGTAGTATAGATAAGAAAGTGGTAACACTGCTTGCCTCCAGAGAGCTTTGGCTGGTTGGGATAAACTTACCTAGAAAAGGACTCTGAATTCTGTGTCATGTGGAGATCTCTCAAATTCAAAATAACATGACATATTTATATTTAGTCATCAAGAGCCCAGAGCGGCCTGGAATGCCAGCATGAGGGAGACTGCATGAACGAAGTTGCGAGTGCAGGCGGAAGGACGGGGTCCCAGCAGCCTGCCATCCCCTAACCCCGCCCGCCCCGGGGAGGGGGGGGGAGGTCCCTCGCTGCATTTCTCACCTCATGGCTCGCAGTGCGAGGCGGTAGGCCAGGTCTGGGTCGTGAGGCAGCAGTGCGGCAAACAGGTAGCGGGCACAGGTGTGCATGGGTACGCTCTCCCGGAACAGCACTTCTCCAAAGCCACTGAAAGGACCCCCTGCGGGGGCAACCCAAGCTCAAGCCCCAGGTGTGGGCGTGTATCGCCTCTCCCGAGGGGTCCCCACATTCCAGTGCGGTATGGGCCGCCCCAAGATAGAGTGGTTGGGGCTAGAGAGGTCCCAGGGGTGGGGAAGCAGGGCTGAAACTAAGACAAGTATTGGAAGATCCAAAGGAAAGAGATCCTTGGGACCTCCGGGTAGGGGTAAGACTCAAACGCAGGATGTTGCCAGAGTGAAGGCGGGGCTGCACTTGTTCTGGGGGCGCGGCCAAACCAGCTTCCCCAACGTGGTAGGGGCGGGGCCTCACAAGGATAGGGTTGGGGGGGGTGCTCATCAATAGCAGCCGTTATTGGCTGGCAGGCTTTCTGGGGGCGGGGCCAAAATTTGGACCTCCCCTTTAGGGAACTGCCAAGGTATGTAATGATGGGATAGTTATCACTGACTCAATGGACATGAGTCTGAGCAAACTCAGGGAGGTAGTGAAGAACCAGGAAGCCTGGCGTGCTGCAGTCATGAGGTTGCAAAGAGTAGGACGCAACTTAGCAACTGACTAATAAGGTAAGACAATAAGTACCGGAGGTGGAGGTAGAGGCTGGGTCTCCCAACCCAGCAGCAACCAGAGCACTGCAGTGGACTGGACCCTACGTTTCAGGAACAACCTGGCTTAGGAGTGTGGCCTTACCTTCCAGCAGCTGTCCCGCCTGCTTGCGCAGGACCTGCACCAACCGGTCGTCCAGCTCCACTTCCTCCAGCAGGGCCAGCAGCTGCTCCTCATTGCGTACCACCTTGTCCTGGGCATACAGCCCCTCAGGCAGGGCCCGCTGCTGTCCCAGGCCCAGCAGGGCCACCTCTAGCGCCATTGCCAAATAGGACTCCCCAGGGCTCCCAGGCACGGGGACGTGCTGGTAGGCCACCTTCCGCTTCTCAGGGCCCGAGTCTGTGGGAGAAGGGCACCAAGGCTACTGGGGAGGAACCCATTTTCCTGGGACTCTAGTGGTCCCTGACCTTAAACATGGATACTGTAGGGGTGGGGGAAATTTATGGAGAGCCAGCTGTTTCTGCACACACCAGGAGGTAGCGCCCACCTTCCAACAGCAGGTAGGCCTATGGTGGCCTCACTTTCAGAAGCTAAGCCTCTTGGCACCTGGTACTGGCCAAAGGGCAGGCCAAGTGTAAGGGTGTGGCCAAGTAATAGGAATACTAGGCAAAGGAGTATGGCCAAGGGGTGGTGATTCTCCCACCTCCTCCAGGGTCCCCAGTGTGGATACCTGGGTAAATGGCGAGGGTCTCCTCCTCTAGACGACAGGCCTCCAAGAGTGCCCTGCAGAGGCAGCCAATGGGGTCCAGGGGATGGCCCACCCATCCTTCCATGTTGGTGATGCAGGTGGAACCTTTCTGCAGTAGCTCTGAAGGAAGAAAAAAAGGCTCAAGGCCCACCCCTCTACCAACCCTCCAGGAGGGCTTCCTCTTTCCAAACCCCGAGCCCAGCCTCCAGACGCCCATCCAGCACCTTTGTCTCTGCCCCCCTGAGCTCTGCAGTAGCTCTCACTTCCCTGGCCTCCTGTCCACACCCAGGCTGAGGAGTGGCTGAACTGGGTGCTTTTAAAACATCCAACCAGTCTCATTCCTCTCCATATAACCCTTAATCCTCACTTCTCTCAGGTTCAACCAGCTTTCAGCACTCTCAAGGATGGATGTGAACGCTTCCCCGTGACTGTCACGCGCCCACCCCATCTGGAAGCACATCCTCTCATCTCACACAAACTGAGCTCTCCCTTGCCTCTGGGTTCCAGCCCATGCTGTTTCTTCTACCTGGAATATAGTTGCTCCCTCTCTTTTTCCTGGGAACCTCATGTACATTCTTAGGATCTAAGCTTAGCTCTCACCTCCTCTGGTCTGGGGAAGGGTGGGGGCTTTCCCTATGCTTCCAGGCTAGTTTAGAGTTCTGCTCAGATACCAAAGCCCCATTTCCCCTCATTAAACCCTGTATTCAATTTCCTGGTAACTAACCCATCAACCCAACCTCATCACCCAGAGTTTGCAACTGGTGGCTCCCTCCTGCTCCCCATATCTAGTGTACAAACATGTTATTTTTGGGGGGTCATACAACATGGAATACAATTTTGAATTAGTTGTCTATATTAAAAAAAAACACCAAAAAAAACCAGGAAATTACACACCAAAGAATCCAGATTTCTGGCCTCTCTTGGAAAAATCTGATCTGGCATGCTGGGTCCATGTTCTTGAAAGGCATGTGGCTGGATGCATAAAAACTACATTTCCCAGATCCCTTTGTGTAAGGTGTGAAAGGTGGGAGAAAATGAGCCCATTACTCTTCTGCAGCAGCTGTGAGTAGGTGTGTGTGTGGCTGTCTGGGGCACAGACGTAAGGTTTGCCAGCAGGTTCTGGGCTGTCCTCTTGGGAACTGCCCCCCCAGTGAGGGCTACAGGCAGCTGAACTCTCTGTGCTTCTGAAGTTCAAGTTTGTGAACCCAGGCAGTGGCTTCCCTGACTTTCAATCTGGCAGTCTTTTCACTGGTTCTGTGAGCCCTCAGTCTCCTGTATTACATTCCTTTCTGCTCCACACACCTTGAGTGGTCTGTTTTCCTGTTGTACCCACAGACCCTCCAGGTTGCCACAGCCCCCAACAGTTGGCATTTGTGTCTTCGGCCCCAGGACACGATGATAAGATTGGTGCCCACCTTTTTTCTGCTGCTTGTAAATCTGTAGCTGATGTCGCTGCTGCAGCCGGAGGGTGTTGACTATGGCGCTTGCCAGCCGCAGGGCCTGGCGGGGGTATCCATGGGCCCTCAGGGTGTCCACACGAGCACAGGTAGTGGGGAAGGGCTCGCCCAGCCAGAGCGGGCGGCCCTGGGGGTCGAAGGTTGGTTTGTCACTGCCCCCGTTGCCTGTGAGGTTGGGGCTGTAGGAGTCACTGGCCAGGATCCTCTGCAGATGGCCATCACTCCAATGCAGTGACCCAGCCTGCAGGGCGCGGCCAAACACGGTGTGGCGGGAACCTGCAGCCATCGCCATCACCTCCTCGTCCTCCTCCAGGCCTGTGGGAGAGGTGCCCAAATGTGGCCCCATGAGGGGGGCCCTAGCAGTTAGGCAGTGGACAGTTCTATCCCACCAAGTGCCAGCTTGGGCCTAGACTCTGGATACAGTGACGAGTGTGCCGTCACTGCCCCCCGATTTTTTCAGAAGACTTAAAGTTGTGTGTGTATCAGGGGAGCTATCATAGTCCTTCATGAAAGTGAAAGTGTCCGACATGAAAAAGTCGTGTCTGATTCTTTGAGACCCCATGGACTACAGCCTGCTAGGCTCCTCTGTCCATGGAATTCTCCAGGCAGGAATACTGGAGTGGGTAGCCATTCCCTTCTCCAGGGGATCTTTCTGACCCAGGGATCGAACCTAGGTCTCTGCTTTGCAGTGGACTCTTTACTATCTGAGCCACCACAAATGAACAGCTGGGTCTGTCCATCTTTCTCGCTCCATACTCAAGTTCTTTCTCTCTCCTCTCTCTCCCTCCCTCCCTGCCTGTCTTTACTTGTCTTTCTCTTCTCAGTCCCTGTTTCCTTTTCTTTCTGTTCCCCCTTCCCCCCACCCGATTTCTGCCTCCATGGCCAGGAGGAGACTGAGTCAGCCCAGAACTACAGGTATCTTAAGTATTTCACATCACTGTCCCTCAGGCTGCCTGCTGCCCCTGCCCTGGACACTCACTGTCTCCTGGCTAAGAGGCAGGTAAGGGCTCGTCCCCTCCGCCCTGCCTCCATTTTCCCCCAGAGCGCCATGATGGGGAGGCTAGGCCACAGGCAGTAGGGATGGTTTGTTGAGGGGAATGGCAGGGACCCCTCTCCTACCTGGGATGAGGGCTGCAGTGGGCTGAAGGCTGGGCCCATCGAAAGAGTAATTGCCCTCCTCCAGCGGGCACACGTCCAAGTTGTCCCACTTGCTAAGCAGCTGGAGCCAGCTCGTCCGCTCCTCTGGTTTGCAGTGGGGACTCAGGATGACGCACACCCACAGGGCCCCTGGGGAGGGAGGGTAGCCAGTGTGGGCATGGAGGAGGCTCTGCACTCATGCCAGCAGGAGCAGCACACACTTATGGAGCGCCTGCTGTGTGCTGGACACTGGTCTCTGCTTAGCTCTCACCTTGGGCCTCTGAGGTTGCAATTCATCCTCTCTTCACTTTATGGCTCAGAGAGGTAAAGTCACTTGCTCAAAGTCACACAGCTGGGAAGACAGAAGTCAGGACTCAAACCCTGGCTGCCAGACTCCTCTTGCAATTTCTTTTTCTCTATAGCACTTATCACTATCAATCACAGGGGTCAGCAAAATACCATCCGTGGAGAAAATAAAACCTGCCACTTTTTTTTTTTTTTTGGAGCTGCACTGCATGTGGGATCTTAGTTCCCAAACCAGGGATCAAACCTGCACTCCTGCCTTGGAAGCACAAAGTCTTAACCACTGGACCACCAGGAAAGTCCCCCACCACCTGTTTTTGAATGCCTTTTGAGCTAAAATTCATTTTTACATTTTTAAGTGGTGGAGGGGGTGGGGAATAAAAAAAATATTTTGTGATTTGTGAAAATGATATGAAATTCAAATAAATAGTGGCCATAAACACAGTTTACTGGAATGCTACCATGCCTACTTTGTTATATGTTTGTGGTTGCTTTTTTGCTACAACAGATAAACTCAAATAGTTGGAACAAAACCCAAATAGCCTGAAAAAGCCAAAACTATTAACTATCTGGCCCTATGGAAAACGTGTGTTGACCCCTGGGCCTAATGGGCTTGTGAGATTTTCTCCTCTCTGTCTGCCCAACTAGGTGTCAGCTCTCTGAGAAGAAGAAATGAAAGTCGCTCAGTCGTTCAGAGTCTGACTCTTTGTGACCTCATGGACTATACAATCCAAGGAATTCTCCAGGCCAGAACACTAGAGTGGGTAGCCTATCCTTCCTCCAACGGATTTTGCAGACCCAGGCATCAAACTGGGGTCTCCTGCATTGCAGGCGGATTCTTTACCAACTGAGCTATCAGGGAAGCCCTGAGGGCAGGTATTTAATCTCCTTTGTTGCCTGGGGTAGCCCCAGCGCTCGGTACAGCCCTTGTATATTGTATACTGTATACTGAGGACGGATTCAGGGTGGTCGAGCCCAGGTGTTTGCTGCGCTTCCGCTTTTGGGGTCTGGGACTCACCCAGCTCATCCCACAGCTGGCGGCACTTGTCTGTCATGCCGGCGCCCTGCTGCCGCCATAAGGCCAGGCGCGGGTCCTGCAGGAACTGCTCAGTCATGAGGATCAGCATGCGCGCCCCATTGGAGTCACGCATCCGCAGCATCTCTCGCACCTGTGCCAAGACCTGGTGGTGAGAAGGGGCGGGGCTCTGACTCCGGAGCCTAGCCCCGCCCCCCGTGCCCACGCAGCACCTTGCAGAACATCGAGCGCAGCTGCTGGCTGGCGCCGTAGTAGCCGCCGTTGGACAGCAGCTGTTTCACCTGCTCCTGGATTTGCTCCTCGTCCAGGTGCCAGCAGTTGGCATCCTCGATGCCTGCGCCTGCTGTGGGGTCTGGGGCACCTGTGGGAAGGGAGGGAAAACAGGTGTGAGCTGGGGAAAGGAGTATGTCAACCAGTCCTCCAAATCACCCAACCCATCCCCAAATTCCATCCATCCCACCTGAAAACCCACTCACCCACCCATCCATCTTCATCCTACCCAAAGCATCACCTATTCATCCATTCAAACCACTCACAGGTCTATCCACACCCCCATGTCATGCCATGCATCTTTCCATCCACACATCATAACCCTTAGCACACCTACCTACCCCATTAGTCCATCATCCACCCTACCCATAACTCCCATCTGTTCACTGATCTACATACCCATCCCATCAGTCCATCCACCCATCCATCCATCCACCTACCCAACCCTATTTGTCTTTCCAACTCATCTGTACCAACCACTCAAAACACTACTGACCTATTCATCCACTGACCCACACAACCATGCTATCCATCCATCCAGTTAACCCTAACTTTCCATCTATCTTTTTCCCCACCAACCACCATTCATTTGTATCTCTCCAAACACCCACCAATCCATTAGTCCATCCATCCATCCTATAAACTTGATCCATCCACCAGGTCATTCATGTACCCATCAACTCACCCCCAATCCATGCACCCCTTAGTCCTTCCAAATTTCCACCCACCCCATTTGTCCACTGCCTCAAACTCCCCAATCAAAGCACATCCCATCCAACTCCACTTCCAAGTAACACCAACTCCCCATTCACCTACTGTCCCAGTAAATCACCCATCCACTCATTCCATTCATTTCCCCACATCATCAGTTCACCCCAACACCCCATCATGAACAATTTCTGGCCACCCATCACTATCCTCAAATATCCATTCATGCCTCCACCTGCTACTCATCCATCTATTCACTCTCCATCTTACTCTATCCTCCCACCATTATAGTTAAGCAACACCTGTAGCTCCAAACCACCCCAGAATTCATAACACCTCCGGGTCTGTCTCTTAACCATACCCCACCTGACACCCACTAAGGTCCACACATACTCCTCATGACCTCCACCCATCCATGATCCCAGACCTGCTCCTGCGATCTTGGGACACCCCTCCCCTGGGGCTGGATCTTCCCATTGGCTGATTTCCGACCATTCATCTACCCAGGGCGAGATCAAATCCAGGTTCTGCCACTTCCTAGGTGTGCGAACTTGGCCTCAGGTGGTGGTGCTCCACCCTCATTCCTAGATCAAGGCTATCTTTGGATGCTGTGAAACATGCCTGCCACACAGCAAGCAAGGTGGCTTTGAGCTGGGGCCTCACCTCTCCCATCAGACCCTGGGGCACCCTTACCATGCACCAGGTTGATCTCAGAGCCCAGGAGGAGGATCTCGTCTGCCAAGCGCTGGGCGGTGGGCAGCACCTCGGTGTGATGGGCGCTGATGAGGTACTGGACGAACTTCTGCAGCTGGTCCCGGTTCATCTGGGAGAGTGTCTCAGAGATGGGCAGTCTCAACTCCACCTGGTGGGCGTGCCGAATGCGGTGCAGCGACAGGGCCACCACGTGGGCACAGTAGAAGAGATCGCGGTTGTCGCAGCCGCAGCTCACAGATGTGATCTTGCAGCGGTCAAAGCTGATGGAGACGTGGTAAAGCCGCTCGGGCTCTCCAGGGCCCCCTGGCTCCCGGACATTTCCACTCAGGTGGAACCCTAAGACCAAAACCAAGCTGTCACTGCTGTGTTACCCCAGAGATGGGTTGTGCTTGACAACGATGCACAGCAAGACCAGGTGCAAATTCCAGCTGAGTAACCTAACCTTGCTGGGCCTCAGTGTCTGCATCTGTGAAATGGGAATATTAATGAATAAATGTGGAGGTGGCATCCTCCTCATGTGTTTGTAATGAGGATGAAATGGGTTAATGTAGAACACTGTTTGCAGACAGTAAGTGCTAAATAAATGCTTGTTCTTATTCTAATTCTGAATAATATTACTACAAGCCCTTGGATCATTATGGATCCTGCCCAGGCTCCAGGCACCCTAGAACTTCCTGTGAAGATACCAAAGAATCTTGGGGGCAAGGGGCTGAATTTTGGGGGCCAGCTAAGGGCCAGGTCACCCCATCACCCCCTGCCCCTCCCTGGACCCTGGGGAGCCCAGATGCCAGGCTCATCCGACTGGTTGGGCAGCTCAGGCTCCAGCCGGCCCTGTCTGTGTCATGCAGGGACACAGCAGCTTCCTCATACCAGCTGGAGGTGGCCGAGCCTGTGGCTGGCTGGGTCATGTCCAGGCAAGGGGGCCCCCAGGCTGACATGGTTCAGAGAGGGTCATCTTGGCTGAGTCCCTGCCTCCAGCCGGGAGATGACGTGACCTGCCCCCATGTGAAGCGTGGCATTCCAAGGCTCATCTGCCTTCTGGCTCAGTCTCCACTGGCTCCCATCTGAGCCCTGCTCCCTGAGGTCTAGATTCATCCTTCATCTCTAGCTACACTTCCACCCCCTCCCTTCCCCCGGACCCTGCTGTCTGGGGTTTAAGAGTGCTCCTTACTGATCATCCTCAACTTTCACCCTTTGCTCAGCTGCTCACTCGTGTCTGATTCTTTGTGACCCCATGGACAGCAGCACGCCGGGCTTCCCTGTCCTTCACCATCTCCCTGAGCTGGTGAACTTTCACCCCAGACCCCACCAAATCCTCGTGTCCTTAGGTCCAAGACCATCCCTAAATCTGTGAACCCAACCTCCACCTGAATCTCTCTGCCTGAGGTCTAAGTCTGTCTCTCACCGCTGGCTCTAAAACTTCGCCACTTCCCTGGTCCAGTGGTTAGGAATCCTTCTTTCAGTCAGTGTATGGGACATGGGTTCGATCTCTGGTGTCGGGGAGCTAAGATCGTGCCTGCCTCGGGGCAACTAAGCTCGTGTGCCACAACCAGAGAGAAGTCCACACGCCCCAACAAAAGATAAATAAATATTTAAAAAAAAAAAACAAAAAAAAAAACTTTGCCTCCAACTCTTACCAAGGACCCTGCTGCCTGAAGTCTAGGATCATTCTTACCTCTGGCTCTAAACCCTGGCCTCAGAGGACTCCTGGGTCCCACTGCCTGGGGTCTGGAACCTCCCCTCACTTCCGGTTTATAATCGCTCCTCAAAACCACTGCCTCCTTCCTGTCTCATACTTCTACCTTCACCCCCCAACTAAGCTGACTCAGGTTGAGACAGATCCCTGATCCTGAGCTCAGAATATTTTGTACAACCCTCTCAGGGCATCAAACCCTGCCTTTTGGAATCTTCCAGCTCCCTGCTCCCCCACACATGCTCTGGACCCTTGGCCTCCCTGGCAGGGCTGGAGGGACAGGCACTCACCTACTTGCAGCACACGATCTACGGCCCCACTCTGCAGCAGGTGCAGCCCGCGGGTGAAGGGCACCCGGGCGTCGTGCTCGCCCTCTGGGGGCTGGTACCCCAGTGATGAGTACATACATATCTCCCGCTCGCTGCGTGGAAATGACCAGAACACAATGCGCTTCTGGACTGGCTCTGGCACACGGGAGAACCGCTCCTCAACCTGTGGGAAGGGCTGCGGTGTTAGAGACTTGGGTGCTGGAACCCTGACTTTGCTGCTTACAAGTACCATGACCCTGGGGACTTCCCTGGCAGCCCAGTGGCTGGGAATCTGCCTTCCAATGCAGGGGATGTGGGTTCAAGCCCTGGTCCAGGAACTAGGATCCCACACACTGTGGGGCAACTAAGCCCATCCACCCCAACAAAAGATGCCACAGTGAAGATCCTACCACATTAAGACCTGACATAAGCCCAAAATAACGAAATAAAACAAGTAGCAAGACCTTGGACAAGTCACTTTTCTTCTCTGAGCGTCAGGTTTTCTCAAGTGTAAGAAGGAGATGTTAAGAGCACCCGCCTTCTGGGTGGCATGAGTATTACATATGTATTAACAAGTATAGCACTTATAATAACACCTGGCCCATTGTTAGTATTCTAGAACTTTCTGTCACTTCCCTCTTGACTGTCAGGTCCCAGGATCCTAATGGAAGGTAGTCTCACCCCTCAGGCTTGCGGGGTTGGGGTGGGGCAGGAGGAAAGAAGACAAAAGTGATCAGAAGACAAATGATCAGGCCTACACAGTCTTAGCCTACATTGTGCTAAATGTTTTATATATATTAAATACCCTTAATTCTACCAGCAACAACCCAATACTTTGGCAGCCTGGGGATGCTAAGCTCAGAAGTAAGGTGAATTCATTTGTTCAGGATCCCACAGCTAATGAGCTCCAGGTTCCAAGACAGGCTCTCTGTTCCAGCTTCTAAGGGTCCCCAGGAAGGGACAAATGTCCTGCCTACCCCTGGGGGCTCTGGGCAATGAACTGAGCTGGTTGAGCCTACATTCCAGTCCAGGCTTGCTACTCACTGGCTGGGTGTCCTTGGGCAAGTTTCTCAACCTCTCTGTGCTCTTGTTTCCTCAAAGTAAGAAGGAGACCAACTGCCAAAGAGCTGCTTCTGCGGGGTAAGACCTTTACTAGGGCCAGACCTGCCCGAGGCAGATACATGGGAGCCCTGGAGAAGCTTTTAAGATTGTCCTGGGGCTCTCACACACAATGAAGGAGCAGGGACCCTTCAGAGTCCCCAGTCCTGGATTTCAAAGGGAAGTGGGAGGACCAGTGATTCGTCCAGGGCCTCGAGGACAGTTGGCAGATGACTAAGGAGGGATTTTCCAGGCCATGAATCAGAACCTGCCCCATCCACACTTGGCCCAGACCCATTGGTCGAGGCAGACTCCCTAATTCTTTTGAGGCTAGGGAGCAAAGAAAGCCACCCAAAGCCAAAGAGAGGACAGAACCTGTCAGGGCTGAGGAAGGCTTGGTCAGGTCCTAGCCACAACTCCACTGAGGCTGGGAAAGTTGACTCTAATAGCTTCTGCCCTGGGGCCATCCTGGCAGGGCCCTCAGAAACCATAGGGGCAGGGTTCCAGGTGCTCCTGTCCAGGTAGCAAGACCCTGGCCCCGCACTTGCTGCCAAACTCTGGAAGGACTGAGATGATTGAGGGTGGGGGGTGGGGAAAAGGGGAGGGTAGGCATGAAATAATGGGAGGGAGGACTCTGACAATGGAGTAATCTCTGCAGCCAGTCAGGAGGGGCAGTCCCAGGTGGGAGGTGGTCCCAGAATGACAGGGGGTTGTGTATTAGGGCCAGAGTGAAGGATTGACATGAGAAGAAGGTGTCCCCATGGGATAAGTGGGTTGTGGAGGCTGGAGGCAGGGATCGGAGACAGAAAGCGGTGTCTTGGGCCTGGGACCTATATATATGGNCCAGGCAAGAGCACTGGAGTGGGGTGCCATTGCACTGCAAGTGCTCGGTCAAGGTTCAAGCGATGATCCTTCTCCAGAGTTCAGGGGAAGCCGGTGGGCCGAGCCTCCTGGTGGATGCTCTGCTGTTTGGAGGCTGTTTTCTACTCATTTTACTAGTTTCCTTCAAAAGAAGTACACCCTTCCAAGGTATCCCCATGGGCAGGGGAATAATGAACAGTCCTCAACTGTGTGCTCCATCCTTTGCTGCTTTGGGCCAGGATGCTGAGCACCCCACGTGCGTGCCCTGTTGTCCAGTCCCCTTTTCATCCCTCACAAACTCAGCCTGTTGTTCCACCACCTCCAGGAAGTCAGCCCTGATTTCAGGCCAGCCTGGGCTACTACATTTAAACCCTCATCAAGCTGGGTGGGGACCAAGGATGTGATCAGGGTATCTGCATTGGGTGATGAGATGCTGGGAAAGCTTCATTGGGTGGGTAGGGGCAGAGCTCCTGGGCCCATTTAGTAATCTGAGGCAGGGGCAAAGAAGCAGGCTTTAATGTTGGGAGGTCTGGGGTCCCACAAGGCATAGACACCCTCTCCAGGACCAAATAAATAACTCCATCATCACAAGAAAGTGAGGTGTGCACAGGGGTGGGGACTGAGCTCTCCAAAAGCTGGTGGGCCAGTGGGGCTGCAGCCTGGGAGGGGCCTCCTGGGTGAATGTTGGCCTCTGGAGTGAATCTGGACCATGGCATCACTCACTCTCGGAACCAGAGTAGTCAGCTACGAGGGAGGAGCCGAGGCTGCAGGGCTGTGGTGTGTCTTGGGGGTTGGCTGCCTCAGGGGAGGTGTCTGGCGGGGGCTGGGGTCTGTCCTGACAGCTCTCCTCCTGCCTCAGTGGCCCGCTGTTCTTGGGGGTCTCGGCTGTCTCCAGAGAGCAGTCTCGGGGGGATGCAGGCCTGTTCTGGTTGGCCCCTTCTGGCATCTGTGGCTCCCCACACTTGAAGGTTTCAGCCGGGTGCTGGGGGCTCTCTGGGACCTCCCGGGACCGCCGCCGCACGATGCCCAGGTGCCCCATGGTGACGGGGGAGCTGGTGGGAGTGGCTCTGCGGTTCTGGGCCAGTTTCTTCAGGACACTGCTAGCTTTGCTGCTGCTGCTGCTGGCGCTGGCTCCCGGGGTGGAGGGGAACCAGGAGCGGCTGATGATCTCTGTCCGCTTGAGCTTCTGCTTATCCTCGTACGCTGGGGGGGAGAAGGAGGTCCAGAGCCACCCTCTGCCTGAGTGCCTACCCCCCCATCTCCCCCCACCCGACTCCCCACGTCCACTGGCCCCCACGCACAGTCTAGGGTGTGGAACTTCAGCAGGGCGGCCAGTCTGCGGTCATCCTCTGTCTCTGGCACCAGCGGGATGGCCAGGCTGGCCTTGGCCTGCAGTGCCTCGTCCCTCTCCTCCTCCTCCTGCATGGCTTTCTTCTTTTCCTGTGTCGGGGTGGAAGTGGGTGGAGAGGGACAGCGCTCAGTCACTCAGTTGTGTCTGAGTCTTTGCAACCCTATTGACTGTAGCCCACCAGGCAGGCAAGGATACTGGAGTGAGTTGACATTTTCTCCTCCAGGGGAGCTTCCCAACCCAAGGAATGAACTCTGGTTTCCAGCGTCTCCTGCACTGGCAGGCAGATTCTTTACCACTGAGCTCAACAGAGCAGCCATAGGGAGGGAGGGTGGGTGTCAGAGTCATGCCTTTTCCATGCCCTCTGAGCTGGGAGCTGGCATGGGCATCCCCTCTAGCTCTTCTCCCATTTCCTCCTCTTTAAGTTCATGTGAGGAAAGGGTCTCACGCGTGCCTGGAACATAGAACTCGTTCAACAAACAGGGGACACGACTGTTATTACTATGTGTGCCACTGGGTCCTTCACGCATTCATTTTTTTGGCTGTGACTCAAGGTAGGCAGGATTTTAGCTTTCTGGCCAGGGGTCAAACCCTCGCCCCCTGCAGTAGAAGTATGGAGTCCTAACAACTAGACTGCCAACGAAGTTCCCAGTCATTCATTCTTTCCACAAGTATTTACAGAATGTCCTTCTCGTTTCAGGCCTTGTTCTAGACACTAGGACACAGCAGTAAGCAGGAAAAAACCCTTGCCCTGCTGAAGCTGACGTATGAGTGGGTGAGTGAGACAAAATGATGAGGAGAAAAGGATGCTGGGAAGCGTGTGAGGGTTGGCATGGGGGTCAACTTTAAATATGGCATGTAGTGGAGCAGAGGGGCAGGGACAGTCTCCCTGAGAAGATCATGTTCAAGAAAAGATGTCCAAGTGAGGGAGTCATGTGGGTATTAGGTGGAAGGGTGTTCCAAAGGGGAGGGAACAGCCTGTGCAAAGGCCCTGAGGCAGAAATGCATTTGCCAGTGAGGTGGCCAATGTGGCTGGAGCAGAATGAGCAAGGGGAAGGTGGAGATGGAGGTAGGAAGGGCAGAGGGCAGAGGGCCTGGTGGGCCATGGGGAGGACTTTGGGTTCTACTTAAAGGAAGTGGGAACCATGGAGAGCTCTGAGTATAGCAGGGATGTGATCCGACTCAGGTGCTCACGGGTGCCCTCTGATGGCTGTGAGGGGAACAGGCTGTGGGACACGAAGCTAGGAGCCACTGGGGACCAGGGTGGAGAGACTGTGCTAGTCCAGGTGGGAGACGATGGAGGCTGTGGATGTTGTCAGAGCCTGCCAGAATCTGCTGATGGATGCAGAGGTGGGGAAATAATGGTGGTTATAACAAGAGGAACAAGGCTGAGTGCCTGGAAGAACAAAGATGCTCCTATTACTGAGAAAGGGAGGATGCAGGCAGGGCAGGCTAGGGACTGATGGGGTTTCCCTGGGATATTATGTTTGGGGGCCCTCAGACGCCACTCAGGGATGCCCAGAAGGCAGGGGACACACAACTCAGGCTGTAGTCCTGGCCAGAGGGACACAGCTTTAGTAACAAATAATTAGTAAAAAAACCCTGGGGCTTCTGTGATGGTCTAGTGGTTGAGTCTGCCTGCCAGTGCAGGGGACATGGGTTTGATCCCTGGTCTGGGAAGATCCCACAAGCCACAGAGCAACTAAGCCAGTGTGGCACAACTACTGAGCCTGTGTGCTGCAACTACTGAAGCCTGAGTGCCTAGAGCCTGTGCTCTGCAACGAGAGAAGCCACAGCAATGAGAAGTTTGCACACTGCAGCTAGAGAAAAGCCAGCACAGCAATGAAGACCCAGCACAGACAAAAATACAGAAAGATTATTTTAAAAAAAGCTGCTGGGCCAGACGCCCTTCCCGGGCGCTGTGATGTAGGGAGGTGGTCCCCACATGGTGGATGAGGAAACAGGGTGAAAGGACTGCCTATAGTTAGGAAGTGATGGGGCACTGGCTGGACCTGGGTCTCAGCCCACTTTGCGTTCTCCCTGCTCCACTGTTAGGACTCCCTTGGTGGCTCAGACGGTAAAGAATCTGCCTCAATGCAGGAAACCCAGGTTCAATCCCTGGGTCAGGCAGATCCCCTGGAGAAGGCAACTGGCTACCCACTCTAGTATTCTTGCCTGGAGAATTCCACGGACAGAGGAGCCTGGTGGGCTACAGTCCATGGAGTCACAGAGATAAGACATGACTGAGTGACTAACTTTCATTTTCTTTGCTCCACTGTTGGTGATGCCTCACCGCCTGTGGTCCCTACCCTGGGCCAGGAGCCCCACTCACCCGGAACCTTTTCCGAAGCATGCTGTTGAGGGCGAAGTCGTCCTTCCAGGCGCTCTGGGCCTCCTGGATGTGGCTCAGGGTGGGGAGGGCCTTCTTGAGCGTGCTCCGGTCAGCCTCGCCGTGCTCCAGGCGGAACATGGCGTCCATCTCCAGCTTCTGCTTCTTCTCGTGCTCTGCAAGGGTGAGAATGGGGCTGGGCTTTCGGGGCGCTGGCTCAGGACCAGGGTTGGGGTCCGAACCCACCCACAGCGCTCACCTGTGGTCAGCACCTGTTCGTTGTCCTCCATGTCCCAGCGCTCCTCCTTGCGCTGGGCGCCACTCACAATCACGTAGTCACAGTTGGCGGGGTCCGTCTGCATCTCGATGTAGTTGACACAGAGGTGGCATTTCATCCTGAACCTGGGAGGGCGAAGGGTGGCAGGCAGGAATCTGGACACTGTGGCCGCCCTGGGACACCCTGCGACCCCTGCCTGCTTCCCTCCACCTGTGTGCGTTACATCAACTAGCATTCGCAGAGAACCCGCTGCACGCTGGCCTCTGTGTCTCGGGGCGCAGCCACGGGTGACACGTGTGGGCCCGTCGCCCCAGTACTGACCTTCTGTCTGGAGTTTATACATTCATCCACGCATTCATTCATCTGTTCACTCATTCGTTCAACAAACCCTCCCCAGCCAGGCTGCTCTGTGGCAGGCTTGGTGCCCTCGGGACACAGCAGTGAAGGAAGCCAACCTGCTCTCGGCGGGGCTGACGTTCTAGTGGCAGCTGAGTGGGCAGGGAATGCTCAAGCCACCACAGCGCTGGGTGGAGAGCACTGCTTTAGAAAAGGCCTCTCTGAGAGGCGACTTTGGAGCAGAAATCCAAGGAGGGAAAGGGGGCCTTGCAGATGTTTGGGGAAGACGTTCCAGGCAGAGGGCACCAGAGACGGGTTGTGTGAGGAGCAGCGAGGAGGCAGTGTGGTTGAAGGAGAGTGAGTGATGGGGAGGGTGGGAGGAGGTGAAGGCAGGGAGGGGGCTTTGCGGGCCATGGGGAGACCTCCGATTTTTAGTCCGAGGAAGGAGGGAGCCATGGAGGGGTCTAGGCAGGATGCGCCCAGACTGACCATGCTGGTTTCCAGGAGAGACCCGCAGGGGGTGATCTTCAGGCAGACGGTACAAGCCTCCCTCCCACTTAGAATTCTGTGTAGCCCCTCACCCCTCGGCCCACCAGATTGCCTCTACCTGTATATCGGGGTTGTGTAGTAATTGCCAACCTTCTTCTTCTCTGCATTGTAACGAACACCTGGGAGGAGAGGGAGAGAATGAGGCTAGGGTGCACCCTCAGCGTCTTTTCCTGGGGTTGTGGGGGGGCAGACAAGAGTGGTGGCATTCCACTGGCCTGCTGGGGAGACACCTCCGGAGATTCAAGCGGAAAAGAGCTGCCAGGGCTGCGGGATGGGTGCTCAAGCCACAGAGGGTGGTGGGTTACAGCCAGAAGGCCTGGGTTCAAATCCTGGCTCTGCCCTACCAGCTGCGAGCCCTTAGTCCAGCTGCCTGGATTGGATAGAGATGACCATGACGGCCACCACACAGGGCTGATGAGCAAGCTGCAGCAGCTAGTTAACACACATGCAGCACTTAACACAGGGCTGCGTGCCAGTGATCATCCCAAAAGGGCTGGTTTTGGGACTTCCCTGGCAGTCTAGTGGTTGGGACTCCTAGATTCCACTGCAGGGGGCGTGGATTCAAATCCCTGGTGGGGAAACTAAGACCCCTCAAGCCACACAGTGTGGCCAAAAATAAATAAGTGAATAAAGTGCTCAGGGAACAGCACGTGGCGCGCGAGAGCTTGTAGGCTTGGCCTGCCGCCGCCCCTGCCCTTACTGTTGCCTTTAGCATTCGAACCCGACTGTGCCCACAGGCGCACAGATGGTTGCAGAGACAGTGGTCTGAGGCCTGCGGTGGGTGACTCGGCCCTCCTGGCTTGTGTTTCCTTCTCTGCAGTGCAGACATCCCCATCCCATCGCACAGCACCCAGCCCAGGGGAGAGCCTGCTCTATAAACAGGAGCTGGTGGCTTTCAGAGGGAGGGACCAGTGCAAGAAGGAAGGGCCAGGTCATCCAGCTGCTGAGGCTGAGTGACCCCTCTAGCGCATCCCCTTGATCAGACCCAGCCAGGGACACCTGCTCCAAAGGCCACGAGGCTCTCAAGGCACCAAGAGCAGGGCTCAGCTTGACCCTCGAGGCCGTGAACCGGAGCAGCCCCCAGCCTCCCAGGGAAAGAAAACCAGTGGGGCCACACTATCCATCACTCCAAGTTCTATTTTTGTAGTTTAAGCCTTTTTCACTTAGTAAAGCAAGATCAGAGCCCAGAATATATCATCTAATTAGCGAAAAAAAAATCCCCCCAAACCTGGATATTCTCTAGAAAAATAATAAAAGCCCACTTTTCTTTCTTTTTTTCTCTGCACTAAGCACTTTNGCCACACTATCCATCACTCCAAGTTCTATTTTTGTAGTTTAAGCCTTTTTCACTTAGTAAAGCAAGATCAGAGCCCAGAATATATCATCTAATTAGCGAAAAAAAAATCCCCCCAAACCTGGATATTCTCTAGAAAAATAATAAAAGCCCACTTTTCTTTCTTTTTTTCTCTGCACTAAGCACTTTGTACAGAGAAGGCAATGGCACCCCACTCCAGTACTCTTGCCTGGAAAATCCCATGGACAGAGGAGCCTGGAAGGCTGCAGTCCATGGGGTCGCTGAGGGTCGGACACGACTGAGCGACTTCACTTTCACTTTTCACTTTCATACATTGGAGAAGGAAATGGCAACCCACTCTAGTGTTCTTGCCTGGGGAATCCCACGGGGGAGCCTGGTGGGCTGCCGTCTATGGGGTCGCACAGAGTCAGACACGACTGAAGTGACTTAGCAGCAGCAAGCATTTTGTATGCCATGCAGGCAGGCACTCATATCATGTGAATTCAGAGGTGGGTAAACCGAGGTGCATGGAGGCTCTGTTGCCTGCTAAGGGTTACCCAGCTTAGGGAGTGGCAGGGACGGGTTCTGAACCCAGAGCCTCCTAACTGCTCTGCCATGAAGTGGCCTCAGCCCACCAGTTACTGGTGGTAAGGAAGGGGCCTCTGTTTTCTCCTCGACTATTGACTGGGGCATCAGTGAGATGGTCTCTCACAGCATTTAGCAACTTAAGGGGCTCGCTGGCCATGGGGCTGGAGAGTGGGGGGCGGGGTGGGGTGAAGGCAGCTCACCCATGCCGATGTGGTTCTTGCAGCCGTCGCACCAGATGTTATAGGGCATCTCAAACCTACACAAACAGAGAACGGCTCATTTGTCCTTGTCCGCATGGGTTCTCCCTGGGTCTCCATGCCTGAGACTCTGGCTGCAGTCACACTGCAAAGGGCGGGTGACAATCAGGGCCTTACCTGATGATGAGGATGCCCTGGGACAGCTTCCGAGCCCGCTCCCGAAGGGGGTGGCTGTTGTGGTATCTGTTGAGCGAGCCATGCTATGTGGTAAGAAAGAGGAAGCAGATTAGCACTGCTGAGTGGGGGCAGCTCAGGCCCTCTCCCACAGGCTGAGAGAGGCCTCATTCTTATGCTCCGCTGGGAGCGTTAACAGCGAACGGGAGGCACAGAGGCTTTGGTGAAGCGGGCGGAACTAAATAAGCTGTGCAACCCCGGGCAGTGACCTCATCTTTTTGCCTTTCTGAGCCTGGTTTTCTCAGTCAATTGGCGACAAGGATCATAACTACCTCCGGGTGTCGTGGAGAGGACTGGGTGAGGCGACAAGACTGGCAAATGGCTGCCAGGCACTTTATGTGTCTTGTCTCACTTTAATCCCTCCCTGTTTCTGGGAGGCCAGGTCGTTTTGCTTCCCCTTTGGACCTACATACAGGGAGACTGTGGCATAGAAAAGCCGAGTCAGCAGGGACCACCAGCCAGGATGCTCTGATTCATTCAAAGGCCCATACTGAGCGCCCAGCATGGGGACACAGCATGAACGAGACAGATGCGTGTCCCTGGCCTTGAGAAGTACACATCCCAGGTGGCGAGATGGACAACATGCAAAGAAATAAACTATGCGTCAGGGAGTTGTGAGAGCTATGAGAGAAATAAAGCACTCAGTCATGAGACAGAACACAAGGCGGTGGTCAGGGAGGCCCTCTGTGAGGAGAGAAGCCCTCTGTGAGGAGAGAAGCCCTCTGTGAGCAGCCTTGTGGGTCAAAATGGGCAGTGGTTCCCAGCAGAGGGAATGACAAGGAGGCCAGAGGAGCTGGAGCCAGCGGGGCGAGGGGATCTCATCCTGGCTCCGCTGGAAACATGCCACATCCAACACTGGGTCCGCTGAGGACCATACTGACCACCCAGGAGGGAAGGCTGCCCCGAGACCCAGGAAGTGAGCGTAAGGCAGGGAGACTTCTCAGGCTGCCTGGGCTTCTGCAGCCGTGGTTCTGACTCTAGGAGGGGATGATGTCTGACTCCAGGAGGGGGCGATGCGTGTGGGCCCCTGCCCAGGGGTTACTTTGCTATTGTGGACATGGAGAAGGCTGCCTCGTACCTTCTCAGGGTTGAAATCCGGAGGGTAGTACTTGTTTACGCCTTTCCTTTCACCCTGGAAAGCAGAAGAGAGACGTGACTTAGGGTGGGTCCTGCAGGAGACCCACCTGAGCAGCCTCAAGGGGCGAGACCTGGACGACGGAGACAGGGACTTCCTGGAGGATGTGTGGCTGAGGACTGGAGACTTAGGGAGAAAAAAAAATCCACTGTCAGGACTTCCCTGGCAGTCCAGTGTTTAGGACTTGGTACTTTCACTGCCGTGGCCCAGGTTCAATGCCTGGTCAGGGAACTAAGATCCTGTAAGCTCCACGGCTCTGCCAAAAGAACAAAACAAAACAAAACATGCTCCACCGCCATTGCTGTGGACAGTTCCAGGAGGGTCACTCTCTCCTAGAACAACGGCTTTCATGGTTATTTTGGGACCGTGACTTTAAAACAAGACACATTTAACACCACATACACACGTAATAGTCGAAGCATGGGTTTCAGGAAAGAATGATCAGCCAGCTGTGAGAGTCTCTCTTTTAACTGCTAGCAGCCACCCGCTGAATGGACTGAATGATCTACCAAAGCAGTGGGTCTCAGACCTGGCTGCACGTTATACCCATACATTTATATATTTTTAAATATTTATTTATTTGGCTGTGCCGGGTCTTATTTGCAGCGGGTGGGATCTAGTTCCCTAACCAGGGATCGAACCTGGGCCTCCTGCATTGGAAGCACAAAATCTTAGCCACTGGACCACCAGGGAAGTCCCCGAGGAGTTTCTAAACCACGGATGCCTGACACAGCACCTGCTCTGGCACCCGGAAACGGGGCTTTTCTTTTTTTCTTGTTTGGTGCGGTTGTTGTTGTTTAGTTGCTAAGTCATGTCCGACTCCTTGCGGCCCCATGGGGCTCCTCTGTTCATGGGATTCTCCAGGTGAGAATACTGGAGTGGGTTGTCATTTTCTTCTCCAGGGGATCTTCCTGACCCAGGGATTGAACCTGCGTCTCCTGCATTGGCAGGAAAATTCTTTACCACTGAGTCATCAGGGAAGCCCATTTGAAAAAAAAAAAAAATTTATTTATTTGCTGTACTGGGTCTTAGATGCAGCACTTGGGATCTTGTTCCCTGACCAGGGAAGTCACAGGACACAGGGCTTTTCAAAAGCAACCTGGAAAACATGTTTCTACACATCCTTGTGCATACATGTTTGTCTGCAATAACCAAATGGTGGAAGCAACCCAGATGTCCATTAATAGGTGAATGGATAAACAAACTGTAGTCCAACCATGTGATGGGGATATTACTGAGCCATAAAAAGGAAGGAAGCTCGAATACCTACTACAATGTTTTAACAGATAAACCTTGAAAACATCCTGCTAAGTGAAAGAAACTGGATACAAAAGGACACATGGTACAGGATTCCGTTGACATGAAAGGTCCTGAACAGACAAATCCAGAGAGACAGGAAGCCGACTGGGGGTTGCCAGGGACTGGGAATGTGGGTGGACGGGATGAGAGTGACTGCTTTTGGGTATAAGGTTTCCTTCTGTGGGTGATGGAAATGTTTTGGAACTAGAGAGAGGTGGCTGTTGCAAAATATTGTGAATATACTAAATGCTGCTGAATCACATGCTTTAAAACGTTCATGTTATGTTATGTGAATTTCACCTCATTTTTTAAAAAAAAGAAAGAAAAGCAAAAAAGCTCCTGGGGTGCTTTTAGCACGCACAAAAGTTTGGGCTTCCCAGGTGGGCTCCAGTGGTAAAGAACCCGCCTGCCAATGCAGGAGACATAAGAGATGTGGGTTCGATCCCTATGTCGGGAAGATGCCCTGGAGGAGGGCATGGCAACCCACTCCAGTATTCTTGCCTGGAGAATCCCCATGAACAGACCTGGCAGGCGACAGTCCATAGGGTCACGCAGAGTCAGACATGACTGAAGCAACTTAGCGTGCACACGTGCACAAAGTTGAAAACCACTCCACTGAGAAGACCATGATGCACAGTTTAAAAATTCCTTAGAGCTTGGGGTCAGGGGTAGGGATGGGGAAGGAGACTTTTAGTGGGGAGAGGAGGCTACTTAGGGGGCCTCTTTCCCGTATCAAAGACCAGAAGGGAAACCCAGTGAGCACAGCTCGTCTACTTACCATCTCGGTGGCTGCCTACAGGTCCTCGCCCTCCGCGTGGTCAATCTGAAAAGACGATGAGACACTGCTTTGTGGACTCACTGCCCAGTGCTGCCCTTCTGGACAGCTCAGCAGTCCACAGATTCCCTGTGAAGATGCGGGGGGCTGTGCATGGTAGTCCTCCCCCTGGGTGTAGGGGGCATCCGAGGAGTGGTTTGGCTGTTTGGAAAGGGAGTGTCCCATCCACTCTCCATCCAACATCTATTTCCCAGCTGATACTTCTCACCCCTCCATGGCCCCCATCATTGCTCACCTGGAGGAGTACTGTCACCTCCTCGCTAGGCTCCTGGCTCTGGCCTTGATTCTAATGGTCTGTTCTCCTCATAAGGGCCAGAAGGATCTCTTCAAATATAAATCTGAACTACAGCTCTCCTGCTTAAAAGCCTCCAGGGAGCTTAAAACCCTTCCCTGGTGGCTCAGGGGTAAAGAATTCACCTGCCAATGCAGGAGACTCGGGTTCGATCCCCGGTCTGGGAAGATCCCATGGGCCACATAGAGCAATAAGCCCCTGTGCCGTGACTATTGAGCCCGCTCTCTGGAGCCCAGGAGCGGCAACTATTGAGCCCACAGGCCGCAACTACTGAAGCCTGAGTGCCCTAGAACTTGTCCTCTGCAACAAGAGAAGTCACCACAATAAGAAGCTGGCGCACTGCAACTACAGAGTAGCCCCACTCACCATAATCAGAGAAAACCTTGTGCAGCAACAAAGACCCAGCACAACCAAGCAAAACAAAACAAAACAAAACACCCAACCCTCCAGGGACTCCCATGGCTTTGAGAATCAAGTCGAATCCCTTTCCACGGCCTGCGGGGCCCCTGCTTGACTCCCCAAGCCCAACTCTTACCCCTCTCCCTCTCCCTGTTCCAGTCACACTGGCTTCCTGCCTTAGAAGGCTCAGTAGGTGCGGGCCCACTGCCTCAAGCGCTCTTCTACCAGCAGTCCGTTGTCATGGATCTCAGCTCAGACATCCCTCAGTGAGAGGCCTCACCTGACTACATGACCTCAAGTCTCTTCCTTCCTGGACTTTCTATCATGTCACCCTGTTTACTTGTTTACAGTCTGTCTCCTCTGCCAGGTCACACTGCTACGTCTGTGGCACCCAGGACAGTTCCTGATAAATGCTGTGTGAACCTCTGATAACTGATTGAGGTTCCATAATAACCAGTGTCAATGACAGAGGTGTTAAATGCCGGGCTCCTTTAATGTGGGGTGGGGAGACGTCCCTCCCCCTGCATGTCCAGAGCAGAGACTTTCCAGTCAAACAGAAGGAAGTTCAACTTGATGCTAAAGAGAATCGCTATGAGAATGTAGGGTTAGCAGATGCAAACTATTATAGACTAGATGGACAACAAGGTCTCACTGTATAGCAAAGGGAACTCTATTCAGTATTCTATGATAAACCGCAACGGGAAAGAATATTTAAAGAAGAACGTGTGTGTGTATATATATATGTATATAAAATGTATAATTAAATCACGTTGTTGTACAGCAGAAATTAACACAACATTGTAAAATCAACTGTATTTCAATTAAAAAAAAAACTAAAAGAAATTTAAAAAAGAGAGAGAGAGAACAGACATTATGAGGGACTAAAGTGTAGTCCAGAATGAGGACTGGCAAATTTTCTCCACCGAGGGCCAGCATTTCTGTCTCAAAGGCTCAAGTGAGCCGCCTCAGCCAGAAAGTAGCCGATAGGATATTAATGTGTGGGTGTGGCTGCATCCTAGCCAAACTTTATTTATGGACACTGAAATTTGAATTTCGCAGGACTCTCACCTGTCAAAAAATATTTTTCTTCTTTTGATTTTTTTCCCAACCATTTAAGAAGTTAAAACCATTTTGTGCCAGCGGGCTGTACAAAATCAGGCAGTGGCCTGATTTTGGCATGTGAGTGGAGTTTGCTGGGTTCCTGTGCTGGAGTCAGAAAGTCTCTAATAATTTCTGCCAACTTAGCTGTGTGCTCTCTAATAGTTACTGTATGTCACACACTCCACTGATGTTATTGCTATCTCCAGCTGATAAATGAGCACGTGTGAGCTTAAATAACTTGCCCAAGTTTAGAAGCCAACGAAAAGGCAGAGCCAGGGAGAAAAGCCCCAGATATAAAGTCTTCTACCATCCCATCCTGAGCCCCTCTACACCTCAGATTTTCCACCTGTAATGTGTACCCCTGGACTAGATTCTCCTAAAGTCACTTCCAAACTAAAAATACTAACAAAACAGCAAGTGCCCACCCAAGCTTTCAGTTCAGTTCAGTCACTCAGTAGTGTCCGACTCTTTGCGACCCCATGGACTGCAGCATGCCTGGCTTCCCTGTCCATCACCAACTCCCAGAGCTTACTCAAACTCATGCCTATCAAGTTGGTGATGCCATCCAACCATCTCATCCTCTGTCTTTCCCTTCTCCTCCTGCCTTCAACCTTTCCCAGCATCAGGGTCTTTTCCAATGAGTCAGTTCTTTGCATCAGGTGGCCAAAATACTGGTTTCAGCTTCAGTCCTTCCAATGAATACTCGGGACTGATTTCCTTTAGGATGGACTGGTTGGATCTCCTTGCAGACTAANGCCTTCAACCTTTCCCAGCATCAGGGTCTTTTCCAATGAGTCAGTTCTTTGCATCAGGTGGCCAAAATACTGGTTTCAGCTTCAGTCCTTCCAATGAATACTCGGGACTGATTTCCTTTAGGATGGACTGGTTGGATCTCCTTGCAGACTAAGGGACTCTCAAGACCCAAGCTTTAGGGACACACAGTTCCCTGGGCTGGAACTCCAGCTCCATTCCTCACTAGCTGGGAAGCCGTGGCCATTGTCTGAGCCTCCCTGAGTGAACAGTTCCTCATCTGTAAACAGTGGATGACAGCAAGAAGACTTTCTGTGGTTGCTGTAAATGAAATAACATACTGGGTAATGCCTGCACAGAGTAAGCACTCCATTTACAGGAATTGGGGTCTTTCAGTGGTTTTATCACTCCAGTGAGTGGCACCGGTTGGACTATAGGGGGCCCCGATGTATAGAAATCTCTGGTTTCTGGTGTCAAGAATAACGATATATCCCATTGGCTCAGGGCTAATATTGGGGCTTGGATCCTGACTCTGCTGCTTTCTAGCAGTATAGGCAAATTCCTTTTCTCTCTGAGCTTCAGTTTTCTTACTTGTAAAATGGGGTTTATAAAAGTATCAATCTGATAAGGCTGCTGTCAAGACTCATTGAGTTAAATAAGGATCTAGAACAGCGCCTGATGCAAACGATGGTCGTTTTGATGATTTCTCATGACAAACCATTTTATAAGCGTCATTTTACAAAATCTTCACCACGACGCAGCGAGGTAGGGGCTTACTGTCCCTAAGGAAAACCTGAACAGTTATCGGATATGGGCAGGGGTCCGGGGTTTGGGGTCGGGGGTTAAGGCTGAGTCGCGGGGAGCTTTGAGCACCAGGCCCACGTCCGGAGAGCTCCGCGGTCCCGGCACTTTCTACCCCTTCGGGCGGCTCACAGGCCTGGTGAGGAAGTGGACAGACCCCTAGCCAAACCGGGCCTGCCCGCCCCTCTGCCCTCCCGCACTTACCTGCCCTCCTGCTGACGTCACGGCGAGCCCGTTCCGGAAGTCCCTTCTGGGCGCGCAAGGGGGCGTGGCGCACTCTCCGACTGAGACGCCTGCGCGAGGCGGGGCGAGGCGGCAGCGCCGCGCTGATAGGCTGGATGTCGAACACGCCTCTACCTCGCCGCCGCTGCAGTAGACCAATCGGGCCTGCCCTTCCCAACCGCACGCAGGACACGATGCCCCACCCTCGCCCCGCCCATTTGCCTGACCCATTCCAAGGCCCGCTTTTCAGACCGCGCGCTCCTCAGAGCCAGATCCAGCCCGCCTAATCCTTGGGGCGAAGGTGGGCCTCTCCATAAAACGAAGAAAGTGAAGTCGCTAAGTCGTGTCCGACTCTTTGCGACCCCATGGACTGTAGCCTACCAGGCTTCTCCGTCCATGGGATTTTCCAGGCAAGAGTACTGGAGTGGGTTGCCATATCCTGGGCCGAAATGAACTAGCCCATATATATATATTTTAAGTTTTACCAGTTTATTGCTACCAACCCATCTCCCTCCACCCTCATGCACGAGTGATCAGCCATGTAACCCCATGGACTGCAGCCCGCTAGGCTCCTCTGTCCATGGACTTTTCCAGGAAGAATACTGGAGTGGGTTCCATTTCTTTCTCCACAGCCCGTTATTTTTGAATGCCTAGCGAGATATGAATTGTTTTTCCATTTTTTAAGTAGTTGATGGGGGGGTGGTGGTGGAAAGAAACACCTTATGACCTCATGAAGTTCAAATGTTAGTGTCCGTATATAAAACTTTATTGGAGTACAGCTATGCCTATTCGTTTACCTGTTGTCTGTAGCTGCTTTTCCATGACAACGGCAGAGTTGAATGGTTGCCACAGAACGCCTGTGGCCCATGGAACCTGAAAATGTACTATCTGGCCCTTGTCTGAGAGCCCTCGGACCAGCTTAATTTTGCCTTCTGCATGGGACAATGGCCTTTGAATGTACTTTTGTGCGTTGTAGAGGCTGACAGAATCTGTTCATTTGTTCATTCAATAGCTATTAACTAGGTGCCTGCTCTTTGTCAGGCCATGGGAATTTGAAAGCAAAGGACACACCTATTTCTCACTGATGCAGACATGCCAATTTATCAAGGGCAGTGTGAAAAATTACGCTACTACTACGATTGCTACTATGACTGTGTTATTTGGTGCCAGGCTCTATTCTAAAGCTCTCATAAGTCAGATCTCCTATAATGGTGGCTCAGACAGTGAAGAATCCACCTGCGATTCAAGAGACCCAGGTTTGATCCTTGGATCTGGAAGATCCCCTGGAGAAGGGAATGGCTACCCACTCCAGTATTCTTGCCTGGAGAATGCCATAGACAGAGGAGCCTGGCAGGCTACAGTCCATAGAGTTGCAAAGAGTTGGACATGACTGAGCAACTAAGCACACTTACTACTATGATTGCTATTATTACACTATTATTTGGTGCCAGGCCCTGTTCTAAAGCCCTCATAAGTCAGATCTCCTATAATCATACTGCTGTAAAGGGAGTGCTCACTATTCACCAGACATTCACCAGTGCTCACTTGTCACATATATCACCTGGGAATGCTGATTCCAGGAGATGGCTACTCTACCATTTTCATTTTATGAATGAGGAGACAGGCCCAGAGATGTTAAGTAACTACCCCAAGGTTGCACAGCTAGTGAGGAGTGGAATATGTGACCTCCATCTGTTGAGCTAAACTTTGTTCCCTTAACCTCTGAGCTATACTGCCTTGGTTTGTATGCATTAAACATAAGGGCTATGGGAACCAGTAGGAACCTTTAACAAGGGTAAGGTGTTTGGGAGTGGGCATGAGTGAGCATCAGTGAGACCCCTGTGAGGGGTGACACCTGACCCAAATAAAGAGGAGCAAGGCAAGGACTTCCCTGGCGGTCCCGTGGTTAAGACTCTGTACTTCTATTGCTGGAGGTCCAGGTTTGATCCTTGGTCAAGGAACTAAGATCATGCATATTGTAAACCAACAGCAAAACAAAATCGAGTTGTGAGAGTGGGCAGGGCAGAGGAAGTCTCCCAGATCCTGAGGAACAAGATGGAGCCTCTCTCAACCTCAGTACTCTTGCTTATTACCTCTGGATTTTGGTTAAATCCTTGTCTTGCACCTGAAAGAAGAGCTGGTGACTAAAAAGTCACAAAATACCCCCTTGTGAGTACTCTTTAGGGAAAGAAACCATCGGCTTTCAAGGGACATGTAGATCTCCACTCATTACTTCCACACAGGGCAGGTGATAGAAACAAACATCAGCCTGAGATACCAAGAGACTGTCTGTAAAGATGCCAAGGGCAGGCCAGTTCCTGTGGGGCTAGGGAACCCATTCAGGGAGAGGAAGACAGTTAGCCAGGCTGGGCAGGGTGACAGGAAGGGACCTGATTTCTAGCTCTGGAGGGGGACCCTGACCAAGTCACCTCATCTCTGTTTACTCATCTGTAAAGTGGAACAGCTCAGCCTGCCCATGGGAACAAACACAGGAGATGTCTACGAATGTAACTGTAAAATAGTTTGAATAGGAAGAAAGAAATCAGTGGGCTGAGGAGGGCATTCCTCATGGTGTGGCTTTGGGGGACTGGAGCAGAATGAGAAGGAGACCTCTAAGCACCAGGAAGTTCTTTACGTCAAACTGAAACCCACTTCCCTGCTATTGGCACCGACTATGTGGCTCTATTCCTGCCTTCGGGGGTCAAAGAGGACTGACCTGTCTTCCACACGCCAGTCCTCCAGCTCCCTCCCACTTCTAAGAGTCTGTGGTTGGAGCCTACCTCTGTCTTCACCCCCAGTCACAGCTCAGCTCAGCCCAGCCCAGTCCAGCTCAGAAAGCAGGCTCAATAGGTTAGACATTTTATGGATTTATTTTTAAAAATTTCTTTTGTTTTGGCGGCACTGGGTCTTTGTTGCTGCTGCTGCTGCTGCTGCTGCTAAGTCGCTTCAGTCCTGTCCGACTCTGAGAGACCCCATAGACGGCAGCCCACCAGGCTCCCCTGTCCCTGGGATTCTCCAGGCAAGAACACTGGAGTGGGTTGCCATTTCCTTCTCCAATGCATGAAAGTGAAAAGTGAAGAGTGAAATTGAAGTCGCTCAGTTGTGTCCGACCCTCAGCAACCCCATGGACTGCAGCCTTCTAGGCTCCTCCATCCATGGGGTTTTCCAAGCAAGAGTACCGGAGTGGGGTGCCATTGCCTTCGTTGCTACGTGTGGGCTTTCTCTAGTTGCAGTGAGCAGGGGCCGCTGTTTGTGGCGATGCACGGGCGGGCGTCTCCTATTGTGGAGCACAGGCTCTAGGTGCATGGGCTCAGTAGTTGTGGCACAGGGGCTTAGTTGCTTAGTTGGGGTGCCTGAGCGGCCCCCACCTCTCCCTGTATGTGAGAATATTCAACCTCCAGAGGGCGCTGCAGCATTTCTAACATTTATGGCCCATCGATATGGATTTAACTCAAGCTGGGCCAGTGGGGTTTGCTCCCGGGAATTTAGACTTGGGATCCAGAGAGGCTCAGAAATCTGCTGGTGGCTAGATCTGAGGACATAGAACTTTAGGACTTATCTTTAGCCATGAGCAGAGAAGAGCAGAGAGAAGCAACCATGTGGTGAGAGAGAGAGAGAGAGAGAAGGGGGGCCGGGGGAACTTCCCTAGTAGTCCAGTGGTTAGGAATCCCCTGCCATTCCAGGGGACATGGGTTCAGTCCCTGGCCCAGGAAGATTCCATGTGCCTTGAGGCAACGAAGTCCATGCACTGCAACTACTGGGCCCACGCGCCCCAACTACTGAAGCCCATGTGCCCTAGAACCCATGCTTTACAACAAGAGAAGCCACTGCAGTGAGACACCGGGCACCTCCCCTAGAGAAAGCCTGTGCACATCAGTGAAGCCCTACCACAGCCAAAATAAAAAAAATAAATTAAAAAATGTAAAATTTGAAAAAGAGCGGGAGATAGAGACAGAAACTTCCCTTATCTTTGGAGAACTTTCATTTCTTAAGTGCCTTGATATATCCCTGTAACAAATTCTCCTCTTTGTCTAAGCTAATGTGAACAAGTTCCTCTTTCTTGCAAGCAAAAGTACGGTAACTGTGTGAGTGCCTAAGACATGGACTTTACACATGGACTTTACACACTTCAGATTCGCTTCATTTTCTGTGAGGACCAACCCCAAGACTGGGGAGCCTTAAAGTATTCACTTTATAGGCAGAACTGCAAAATATGAAATAACTACAGAACAGTAAAAATAAAGTGCAAACCAGAAAAACCAAGTTAATCATCTTTTGCAGGTGAGCACCGAAGCTGGCAATGGTGCAGGCTCTTTGATTACGGAAAACAAGGTAACGAGATTTGCAATGCAGGGGGCTACAAAGCCGGCACAAGGAATGGATCAGGGATCTCTCAATGTGAAGCTGTCCTTGCTGCTTACTTAACCCATTTTCCAGCATTATCAGAGCTCATGATTTGGTGGTTGAGGGGTCTGAGTCCAGAGAGAAAATGAAAGGTTGAATTGAGAACTCCAGAAAATGCAGCTGGACATGTTTTCAAATCAACTTCAGACAAAACGGAAAACGCAACGCCTATAAGCGTCTGTAAGATCTTGGTGTGATCAGGACAACATTCAAGTGTCTCAGCGGATTCTAGAAAACCATCTTCCTGGTGGAAAGCAGAAAGGATAGGACCAGCTCCGGCAGGAGTCATTCCTCCAATGGCCAGGCTCTGAGCACCCAGGGCACCCAGGGAGGCTTCGTGCTCTCTCCATGAACTCCAGAGGAGAGGGCAAGAGCTAGAAAGTTCAGTGCCGCACCTCCACTGGTTAGCTGCTGCTTTATTCTGCAGCTAAAGTCTTTTTTTTTTTTTAAAAGAAAGAACAGCTGTCCTTATTCAGAGATGACATGCTTTTTAAAATTATCTATTTGGCTGTATCGGGGCTTAGTTGTGGCAGCGGGGATCTCTGTTGCACCCTTTGGGATCTTTCTTTGAGGTGCACAGGCTCAGCAGCTGCAGCACATGGGCTCTGGACCACGTGGGCTCAATGTGGTGTGTAGGCTTAGCTGCTCCGCAGCATGTGGGATCTTAGTTCCCTGACCACGGTTCGAACCCAAGTCCCCTGCATTGACAGGCAAGTTCTTAACCACTGAGCTTGCAGGTAAGTCCCTGAGGCTAAAGTCTTTGGGGGAAACAAAAATCATGAAAAAGAACATCTGATGGATAAACAGCAAGGTCCTATTGTCTAGCACAGGGAACTGTATTCAACATTGTGGGATAAACCATAATGGAAATGAATATAAAAAAGGATGTATATATGTGTGTGATTGGATCCCTTTGCTGTACAGCAGCAAATTAACACAGCACTGCAACTCAACTATGTGTGTGCACGCTCAGTTGTGTCCAATTCTTTGTGACCCCAAGGACTGTAGCCTGCCATGCTCCTCTGTCCATGAGATTTCTAGGGCAAGAATACTAGAGTGGGTTGTCATTTTCTTCCCCAGGGGATCTTCCTGACCCAGGGACTGAACCTGCATCTCCTGCATTGGCAGTCGGATTCTTTACCACTGAGCCATAGAAATGTTTTGTGTGTGGCAAGAGGAGTGTAGCGGTGCAAGGGGCTTTTCAGGGTAAAGAGAACTCTCACTGAACTATGTCTCTAAAAAGGAAGAAAGTAGGACTGGATTAAATGAGACAGGGAGCCTCCCTTCCCAGTGGTGGAAGGGCACCTTGAAGCCACGAGGGCGCATCATACACTGTGGCTCTTTAATCTGCAAGAGAGAACAAGAAGGAGGTCCGGACCTTGACGAGCTCAATGCCATCTGTGAATTACCTCCACAAGAAGAATAACATGCTTAATTCAGGTGCTGCTTTTATTGCACCAAGTTCAAAGGACTTTTAAAGGAGGCCTGGGCCTTTTATGGGTTTAGGAAAACTGGATTCTTGGGTTCTATTCTTGGCTCTGCTGCTTGCTATTTTAGTCAGCCTGGTGTGCCACAGAAAGGGTTTGACAATCTCTTGGAACCGATTGTTCTTTAAATTTAGGAAGAGAGCAAAGTACTGGAGAAACAGAGACACTCCCAGCCTTTCTGGCTTTCTAAAAGCCTTTGAAGGAATAACTCGGTGCATTTTGGTGTATGGCTGCAAGGAAGAGGCCAGGAATGATTAATGGTACCAACAAGAAGGCATTTCCTGTTCTCTTTTTTTAAAATATTCTTAAACAAATTCTTTTTTTTTTTAAATTTGGCTGTGCTGGGTCTTAGTTGTGGCATGCAGGATCTTTACCTGCGGCATGTAGACTCTTAGCTACAGCATGTGGGATGTTAGTTCCGTGACCAGAGATAGAACCCGTGTCCCCTGCATTGGAAGGTGGATTCTTAACCACTGGACCGCCAGGGAGGTGGCATTCACCGTCTGATTCACCTGCCTAAAGATGACATTTTCAAACAGCAAACCAGAAGCGTATGGAACCAGCTTTGGGGATAAGACCAGGGGCAGAGGGATCACGCTTGGGGAACAAAGAAGTGCCCGCCTCTTCCACCCCAGCATGCATCTTAGGCAATAAATTCTTTCTCCTCCTGTGACAAGGAATGCACATGAATGCTGCCCTCCAAAAGGGTGCTGATTAGGGAGGAGATGCTTTGTCAGTGAGAGAACTGGTGAGGGTAACAGGAAAAAGGGAGGAGGGAAAAGAAGAAATGTTGTCTATTATGCCAGTACTTCCTAGGGGGTTGCAACACAACGGTAAACCTCAAGCAAAATATTTAGATTGACTTTATTTATGACTTACCAAACTATATCTTGTTCAGTCATTCATTTGACTCATTTATTGAGTACTTCTAGGTGTCTGGGGCTTCCCATGAGGCTCAGTGGTAAAGATTCCACCTACCAATGCAAGAGACATAGGAGATGTGGGTTCAATCCCTGGGTCAGGAAGATCCCCTGGAGGGGGAATGGCAACCCATTCCAGTACTCTTGCCTGGAAAATCCCATGGACAGGGCAGCCTAGTGGGCTGCATTTCATCAGGTTGCAAAGAGTTGGACATGACTACGCATGCACGCACAACTAGGTGTCTAGAATTTTTCCAAGCATGGGAGATGCAGCGATAAATAAACCGGATAATCTTTGCCCTCCTGAGCTTACATACTGGTGGGTTCAGGTTGGATCATCCTGGGCAGACCATTCTCTGTGAGCAGGATACCTCATTCTTACTTCAAGTTGCTGCTCTTTGAAGACAGGACGCAGAATCTTCTGACCCATTACCCCCATCTGGCAACTGCAGAGTATGTGGAAAGGCAGGTGGGTGCTGAAGAGAATTCATTAAATGGATGATCTGCGGCTTTTTGTGGGTTTCCCAGGTGGCTTAGGGGCAAAGAACCTGCCTACCAAAGCAGGAAACACAGGTTCAGTTCCTGGATGGGGAAGACCCCCTGGAGAAGGAAATGACAACCCACTCCAGTATTCTTGCCTGGAAAATCCCATGGACAGAGGAGCCTGGCAGGCTACAGTTCATGGGGTTGCAGAGTCTGGGCAACTGACTGAGTGACTAAAGAACAACATGGCTTTTTGTGTGAAGACCAAGCAGGTCAGCAGAATTTATGTGGATGCTTGAGACAGTCCTATAATTTAAGCAGCACATCATGGGGGCATTTTCAAAGACCACTTTTAGTTTTATTTTTCCTCATGTTAAATATCAGGGTGTGTTTATGCTTAAACACCGTAATTTCCTACAAACAAGCCCCTGCCACTGCTGTGTTAAACGCCACCATAATTTACTTGTTAGAATCAGGAAAAATAATGAGTTTGTCTGAGTGGTAACAGGAGCCTGGAAGAACTGACTCTGTAAGATATATTTAAGGGGACAGGCCAGGAGGCTGAAAAATGTTAATGAAAGACATTTGGGGGTGAAGAGGGTGCTGGGATGGGGCTGGGTGGCTTAAATAACTTCAAGGTGGGGAGAGTTATCTTGTTAGACTCTGAGCATTTCCAAGTCCTTAGAAATCATCTCACTATCCTCATTTGACAGATGGGAAAATCAGTCCAGAGAGCTTAAGTGACAAGGCCACAGAGTTTGTAATGGCAGAGCTTGGCACAGAACCCAGCTCTCCTGATTCTTAGCCAGTGCTCATTCCACAGTTGAACTATCCATTACAACCATCCATTGTGTTCCATATAATCCAATTGTGATAACCAGTTTCCAGAAAGTTGGGCTATTTTAAGGATCCCCAGAGAGAGAGAGAGAATTAATATGATACATAATTTGGGGCAAGAAATCAACTCTGAATGTTCATTAGAAGGACTGTTGCTGAAACTGAAGCTCCAATACTTTGGCCACTTGATGATGTGAAGAGCTGACTCACTGGAATGAATGATGCTGGGAAAGACTGAAGGCCAAAGGCGAAGGGGACAGCAGAGGATGAGATGGTCAGATAGCATCACCGACTTAATGGACAAGGATTTGAGCAAACTACAGGGGAGAGTGGAGGACAGAGGAGCCTGGCGTGCTACAGTCCACGCTGTTGCAAAGAGTCAGACACGACTTAGCGACTGAACAGCAACACCACCACCACCACTTAGGGGCATAGAGCATGATCCAAGAATTAAAAATTTATGTAATGAAAATGGGTAGATTTATCTGTCTTTTAAAAATTATTTATTTTTGACTGCACCGGATCTTCACTGTCTTGTGTGGGCTTTCTTGTTACGGTGAGTGGGGGCTATTCTCCATGGTGGTGCCTGGGCTTCTCATTGCTGTGGCTGCTTCTGTTGTGGAGCACAGGCTCTAGCCCACTGAGTTCAGCAGTTGCAGTGTCCTGGGCTTAGTTGCCCTGCAGCATGTGGAGTTTTCCTGGACTAGGGATGGAACCTGTGTTCCCTGCTTTGGCAGGTGGATTCTTATCCACTGTGCCATCAGGGAAGTCCAGAGACAGAATGTCTTCAGTTTGGGCTCTGGTCAGTGGTTCTCAATGGGGGAGACTCGTCCCCCAGAGGACATTTGGTTGTGACATTTGGAGGTAGTCATAGTCATGGCATCTAGGGGGTAGGGGCTGGGCATGCTGCTAGATGAAACATCTTACAGCAAACAGGACAGCCCACCTCGCAAAGAATGACCCAGTTCCAAATGTCAGAAGTGCTGATGTTGAGAAACCCAGAGGCACAGGAACCAAAATGGGAACTCGGATTAGAATTTGGACCCTGGTGGAGATGCCAAGTGGGCTGAAGAATTTGCCCACAGAGGTACTGTTTCAAAAGGTAAGCATGTATGGGCTGCTAAATCCAACACTTTTCCCATCCTGTTTACAGTCCAGATGGTGTTTGGGGCACTGTGGGTTGTTATTTCTTGCCTTCACTCCATCTCTCCACCCCTAACATTGAAACACAACCCTCTCATTCCTCCCTGGTGGCTCACTACTTTTCTGGGCTGTTTCTTTCTCTGTAAAATGTGAATAATATGCCCACCTCGTCTGGCCGTTGAAATCAGAAGGGCTGGGTTCTGCAGTGCGGGAGACCTGGGTTCCATCCCTGGGTTGGGAAGATCCCCTGGAGAAGGGACCCGCTACCCAATCCAGCATTCTCGCCTGGAGAATTCCATAGACTGTATAGTCCATGGGGTTGCAAAGAGTCGGACGTGACTGAGCGACGTCACTTTCACTCTCACTCCTGCCAAGGCACAGGGTTCATTGCGTCCCCCGATCCTCCAGTGGGGCTTACCCCAGGGTGGGCACCTTCCCCTCTTCCTCCTGCCAGGCACTAGCTGAGCCTCATGAGTGGGTCTCACTTTACTTTTCTGGGTTCAGTTTCTTTCTCTGTAAAATGAGAATAATATGCCCACCTCCTCAGGCCATTGAAGGGCTGCCTTCACCCCATCATTCCCACCACGGAGCCTGCCCTGTTTGCAGTTTTATGAATATATTTTGGCCTCTGGGGTAGGAGCTGTGAACCCGCAAACTACAGATGGGGAGACTGAGGCTAGCCACACGGACACGAAGTGCAGTCTCACATAGCTTTGAAGGAAGGTGCCGGCTTGGAAAGAGGGGATCTTCTCCAGAGTCCTCCAGAGGGCTCTCAGCACTAAGGGGGCTTCCAGACGAGGTGCTTATTCTTCCTGGGTCCCTGCGATCCTGCTTCCCCGCGAGGCGAGAATCCGGCGAGGAGCCCCGAGGTCTAGCATGGGGCTCAAAAGGTGAAACCTGCGCGGCACGACGCTGGTTCTGGGGCGTCTGCGCGAGCGTCAACCAGCGCGGGGGCCTGCGGGAGGCCTGCAGAGTGCTCCAGGCTCTACCTTGACGCTCCTCGGTTGTCATGGCAACCGGGCGCGGGGTGGGGGATGGGGTGCTGCAAGAATTTGCGGTGGCTTCTTTTGTTTGTCCACAGCTTTTTGCCTTATCTTGACTCTTTTCCCAGTTGCTCTTTCTTTCCCCTTCGTTCGTTGACTTTCCAACTGAACAGAAGCTGATTTTTCTGTCCCCAGGACCATTTGTTAATTAAAAAATTTTGGACAGCGTAGGATCTTGGCTAGGATTAGGTGCTGGGTGGCGCNCTTTTTGCCTTATCTTGACTCTTTTCCCAGTTGCTCTTTCTTTCCCCTTCGTTCGTTGACTTTCCAACTGAACAGAAGCTGATTTTTCTGTCCCCAGGACCATTTGTTAATTAAAAAATTTTGGACAGCGTAGGATCTTGGCTAGGATTAGGTGCTGGGTGGCGCCAGTAGTAAAGAACGTGCAATGCAAGAGATGCGGGTTGGATCCCTGGGTTGGGAAGAGGAGGGCAAGGCAACCACTCCAGTATTACTGCCTGGAGAAGCCCATGGGCAGAAGAGCCTGGTGGGCCACAGTCCAAAGTGTAGCAAAGAATGGGACAAGACTGAGCAACTAAGCAAGCACGCACGGGGACCACTTTAAAGATCTACCTCCCTGGTGTCCACACGTTCACTTCACGTGCCATTTTCTCTTTCCTCTTTTGCTTTTGAATACTCTATAATTCATTTAGGCCATCTATAATTCATCTGACGTCTCTGGCCAAATCCGGCTAAGACCAAATTACGAATCTGAATTTTGTAGAGATGACTCACTGGTGACTAACTCCATTAGGAAAGCATTCTCTGTCAAAGAATTCGCAGGAGGGTTTCTTTAAATAGAAAACTTCCTCAGTGCACTGAAAACGATTCACTTTATAGAAAATTCATTTAGATACAAGATCTCACCTCGTTTTTCTGCATATAGATATGAAATGCTGTGTATGTTCATGCTGTGACTGGCTGAGAGGCTGGAAAGGGGGCTGAAATCCTGCCTAGACTGTGTTCCCCAAGTTGAAGGATCCTGGACCCTATTCTAATTCTATTAGAGTAGATGTCTTTTTCTGCTTGCTTGAAGTTTCCATATGTGCCAGTTACCTTTCTGCAGTTGGCTCAGTGGTAAAGAATCCATGCAAGAGATGAGGGTTTGATCCCTGGGTGAGAAAGATCCCCTGAAGAAGGAAATGGCAACCCACTTCATTATTCTTGTCTGGGAAATGCTGTGGACAGAGGAGCCTGGTGGGTTATAGTCCATGGGATAGCAGAGTTGGATGCCATTTAGTGACTAAACGACAACAACCTTCCTGCACATAATAATTTTACTGTAATTAGCTACATGGCTTTGAGCCTTGTGGAATGTTTATAACAAGCTTTTATAGTAAGTCATTCCATTTGATTCTTGCTGCATACTTTGTGTGGACTCAAGTCTTTGATTAAAATTAAGCATGGGCAAATAAGGTCACATAGGGCTGGGTATTAATTCTTTTCTGTGCTCCATGAGGTCATCCAGGAACCCAGATTCCTTCTGTCTTGTTTCTTCTCCATCTCCTAGGGTCTGTCCTCAGATACACAGTAGGAGCTGGCTTGCCTCTATAGCCTAGTTCCCAGCAGAAGGAGGAGGAGGTCCAGGCGAGTACTTTTGTTTTTAATGAGATGACTCCAAAATTGGTCTGAGGATTGCCTGAATCCCACTGGGACCCAACATAGTCACATGGCCACACCTGGCAGTAAGTCCTCCTGGGAAATGTAATTCCTAGATGGGGGTCATGTGACCCCCCCCTACAATTCAGGAGATTTTATTACTTAAAGGAAAACATCTACTTCTGCTTTATTGACTATGCCAAAGGCTTTGACTGCGTGGATCACAGCCAACTGGAGAATTCTTAAAGAGATGGGAATACCAGACCACCTGACTTGCCTCTTGAGAAATCTGTATGCAGGTCAAGAAGCGACAGTTAGAACTGGACATGGAACAACAGACTGGTTCCAAATAGGGAAAGGAGTACGTCAAAACTGTATATTGTCACCCTGCTTATTTAACTTATATGCAAAGTACATCATAAGAAACACTGGGCTGGATGAAGCACAAGCTGGAATCAAGATTGCCAGGAGAAATATCAATAACCTCAGATATGCAGATGAAACCA
>SJYA01001109.1:0-30225 GCA_006410615.1 Neotragus moschatus
CCCTCCCATCCCACCCTTCTAGATCATCACAGAGCACTGAACTGAGCTCCCCATGCTATACAGCAGCTTTCCACTAGCCATCTAATTTATGCATGGTAATATATATATGTCAGTGCTACTCTCTAATTTGGTCTCAGTTTTGAAATGAAGAGAAAAGAATTGATTCACCCTCTTTGGGCTCAGAGTGTCAACCAGTGAATATGGGAATAGGCAGTATTACAGAGGGTTCATAAAGGTACTAACATGATGGAATATAGGATTTTATATGAATAGTCATGTTTTGCAGTCCAGTTTTGAAATATAAGATTGATAAGATCTCCTGTAGAAGATGAAATATCAAGTGCTGCTGCTGCTAAGTTGCTCCAGTCATGGCCAACTCTGTGCAACCCCATAGACAACAGCCCACCAGGCTCCCCGGTCCCTGGGATTCTCCAGGCAAGAATTCTTTGTCATTTCCTTCTCCAATACATGAAAGTGAAAAGGGAAAGTGAAGTCGCTCAGTCGCAGGTATCATGAAAGGATCAGAAGACAGATTTCAATAATATATTCATATGATACCTTAATAAGGGTGGATGTTAACAGTCCATGAGTTGCAGAATCAGATGTGACTGAGTGATTGAGCATGCACGCATGCGGTTGATAGAAAATATTTTTTGCATTGAAATAAACATAGGCAATTAAAATGAATAAGACTAGACATGCACTAATTCTTAGTTATTGAATAACTAACTATTGAACACTCACATATCATACACAAATTCTCACTTGTATGACAGAGAGGTACAAGAAATTTCATAGGGTTGCTGTAAAACAAAATTGATATAAATAAGAATATAACAAAATAATACATGTGACATTAAATATTTAGTAGATATATAAATGTTATAGTTATTGCACTTTAATATATGTTAAATATATATTTTAATAATGCTAATTTTAAAATTTTTCTTTATTGAATAGTTGATTTACTATGTTGTGTTTGTTTCAGGTATACAGCAAAATGAAACAGTTATACATATACATACTTTTATACATATACACTCTTTTCTAGATTGTTTCCCATAGAGGTTATTACAGAATATTGAGTGGAATCCCTTGTTCTATACAGTAGGTCCTTTATTAGTTATTTACTTGATGTATGTGTTAGTCACTCAGTCATGTCTGACTCTTTGAGAGTCCATGGACTGTGGCCCACCAGGCTCCTCTGCCCATGGCATTTTCCAGGCAAGTACACTGGAGTGAGTTGCCAAGCCCTCCTCCAGGGGATCTTCCCGACCCAGAGATCACATCTGGGTCATTTTATGTATAGTAGTGAGTATATGTCAATCCCAGGCTCCTAGGTTATTCCTCCCCCCATTTCCCCTTTGGTAACCATAAGTTTGTTTTCTTCATCTGTGACTTCATGTCTCTTGAAAATAAGATCATTCATACCATTTTCTTAGCATTACGCATATAACTGGTATCATAAGTTATCTTGTGTTTCTCTAACTTACTTCACTTGGTATGACTAATATCCCATTAGTCAGCCATAAAAAAAATAATGAAATAATGCCATTTACAGCAACATGGATGAACTTAAACATTGCCATACAACACACTCCAGTATTCTTGCCTGGAGAATCCTCATGGACAGAGGAGTCTGGCTGGCTACAGTCCATGGGATCTCAAAGAGTCAGACATGACTTAGCAACTAAAACACCATCTACTTTTCTGTCTATCTATCTATCTACTTGTCTATGCCTAATTTTCCATCTATTTATCTGTATCTCTATCTATTCACGCATTTATGGGGACTTTCCTGGTGACTCGGTTGGTAAAGAATCTTCCTGCCCATGCAAGAGATGTGGGTTCCATCCCTGGGTCAGGAAGTCCCCCTGGAGAAGGAAATGGCTCCCCACTCCGGAATTCTTGCCTGGAAAATCCCGTGGAGTGAGGAGCCTGGCAGGCTATTGTCCATGGGGTCGCAAAACAGTTGGGTGACCAAATCCAGGTCTCCCACATTGCAGAAGGATTCTTTACCAGCTGAGCCATCAGGGAAGCACCGAGATTATACATATTGGGTTGAAACAAATAACTTCACATTTTAAAAAATTCAAATGTTTCAAAATCTTATTATTGTTCAAACATTAACAGAGTCCTGAGGCTTCCCTGATAGCTTAATTGGTAAATAATCCACCTGCAATGCAGGAGACCCCAGTTGATTCCTCGGTCGGGAAGATCCCGCGGAGAAGAGGTAGGCTACCCAGTCCATTTTTCTTGGGCTTCCCCTGTAGCGCAGCTGGTAAAGAATCCGCCTGCAAGGTGGAAGATCTGGGTTCAATCCTTGAGTTGGGAAGACTCCCTGAAGAAGGGAAAGACTACCCAGTCCAGTATCTGGCCTGGACAATTCCATGGACTGTATAGTCCATGAGTTCGCAAACGGTCTGACACTACTGAGCAACTTTCACGTTCATGTGTACTAAAATCACTTTTGCGGTCCTTAGCAATGTTTCATTATGTGTATTAACGAAACCATACTTCTTGTAGTTTGATTCCAGCAAAACCAATGGTATGAAGTATAAACTTTATGACTTTTAAAAGCCAACTCTCAAATTAATTAAAGAACAACTTTCATTTTTGAGTAATTACTTATTGTTTGAAACAGGAAATTCAGGAAATCAAAGAATGATAAAAAAAAATTATGAAGATTACTATGACACAAAAACGTTTTCTGACTGTTTAATCTCAAATTTAGAATTCAGATGACACAGTCCTATGTTTCATAGAGTGCTTACAAACATTCTAAATAAAGGAAATTTCTAGACTGTATTTAAATAAAATAAGATTTATATAACTATGCCTCACTGTCAATTTGAATATTTTTCTTTTTAAATTTTTTTTTTACTGGAAGAAAATTGTTTTACAATGTTGTATTGATTTCTGCCATACAGCAAAGGGAATCAGCCATAATTATACATATACTACTTTTTCTTAGGGGGGCCATTATCATTCTAGATTTTTTCTAAAGAGAAGACTATTTTTTCTGAGATCATGGATTTAGTATCTCCAATATCCTTGCACCTCTTTTACCCTTCAGTCCAGGACCTACAAAATAATTGTGTATAGAAAGAGGTGGAGAAGGAGAAAGCAATGAAGAAACCGTTCTGAGCAGATAGAATTTGTCACACTGAGATATATTGCTGAAGGTCCTGGGGTAAATGATCTTAGAAATGAATTCCTAGAATCCAAAATACGGACACAGTACTGCATGACCATATAATTATTTCCTTTTTTCCACTAATTCTTTTCTTTTTTAAAAGGTGTCCAATCTACACAGAACCACAAAACCTAAGGAATGTATCAGAATTCTTCCTCATGGGTCTTTCAGATGATCCAGAACTTCAGCCTTTCCTTTTTGGACTATTCCTATCCATGTATCTGGTCACCGTGCTGGGAAACCTGCTCATCATTCTGGTAGTCTCCTCTGACCCCCACCTTCACACCCCCATGTACTTCTTCCTCTCCAACCTATCCTTGGCGGACATAGGTTTCAGCTCCACCACGGTCCCCAAGATGATTGTGAACATCCAGTCTCACAGCAGAGTCATCTCCTATGCAGGCTGCCTGACACAGATGTCCATTTTTATCCTCTTTGGAGGGATGGATTGTATGCTTCTGTCTGTGATGGCCTATGACAGGTTTGTGGCCATCTGTCACCCACTGCACTACCAGGTCATCATGAACCCATGCACCTGTTGCAAATTAATTTCAGGGTCTTTTTTTGTTAGCCTTTTGAACTCCCAAGTGCAGAATTTGATTGTGTTACAACTTACCTGCTTCAAGGATGTGAAAATATCTAACTTCTTCTGTGACCCTTCTCAACTGCTCAACTTTACCTGTTCTGACATGCTCACAAATAATATAGTCATGTATTTTGTTGGTGCCATTTTTGGTTTTATTCCTTTCTCCGGAATCTTTTTCTCTTACTGTAAAATTCTTTCCTCCATTCTGAGAGTTCACCCATCAGGTAGAAAATACAAAGCCTTCTCCACCTGTGGCTCTCACCTGGCAGTTGTTTGCTTATTTTATGGAACAGGTCTTGGTGTGTGCCTCAGCTCAGCCATCTCACAATCTCCCAGGAAGGATGCAGTGGCCTCTGTGGTGTACACTGTGGTCACCCCCATGCTGAACCCCTTCATCTACAGCCTGAGGAACCAAGACATCAAAAGGGCCATGTGGAGGTTTCGCAGAAAAATAATGTAACTTCAGTCCCTGTGCCACCTATTTGGCGTGTAGGCCGGAAAATGCAGTAAAACTAAGCATGTTGACCTGAAATCCTTCCTCTCTCATCTCATCATTTTTGTAGCTCTCATGGCCTTGATGCCTCTCCTTGGTTAACAACTGAGTGTTTTTTCTTTGGGTATTGTTTTAATGGGACTGGGGGAAACTTCTAGGATCCTTTGTCCATCTTAATCATGGCATGATTGAGTAGTTTCATCTATGGTGATACTATTGTTTATTATCAGGTCCAAGGATCCTGAAAAGATGAATAACTCTTTCTATATATTAATATTTCACATCTTTTTTCACAGCTTTGACTATTTTCCATAAAATGTTCTCGTTTGAAGTGTATTTACAGAGGCTAGATGTGACGTCAACCTTGATTATTATTGAAATCATCAGGAAGTTTAAAAACACTGACACCAGCCCCAAGGGATAGGATGGAGAGGGTAATGGGAGGGGGGTTCAGGATCGGGAACTCATGTATACCCATGGCGGATTCATGTCAATGTACGGTAAAACCAATACAATATTGTAAAGTAAAATAAATAAATAAATAGAACTGAGATTAAAAAATAAAATAAATTAAAAAAAAAAAAAAACACTGACAACTGGGTCTCACAACCAAAGACTTATATTTGAGTGTGTCCTGAGGATTTTTAAAAGCATTTAAAGAGATCCAGTGTGGACAAGGTTTAGAACTTCTGATCTCAGTCATATCTTTGATTCCAAGGTAACTTGTACACCTTGAATCCTAACAGCTCTTGGACAATGATCAGAACTCAAGGTGGGAAGATATGAAGAGCTTACCATGGCAACAGGCAATTTTCCCCTTTCTGATAATGATTCTTCACATATAGTCTCTCTCACACCATACAGTCGGGTGTAAGTGCTGGATATGAAGATAATGTCTCTGCTCCAAACTCACACTTCTGCACTTGCTTTGGGCTGGGGCTCTTAAAATCACTTCTCTGTTTACCATCTTGTGCTTTTACATTCATTCATGTATGCCCATTGCTCAGTTGTGTCTGACTCTTTGTGAGCCCATGGACTAGAGAAAGGATAGGCTACCCACTCCAGTATTCTTGGGCTTCCCTTGTGGTTCAGCTGGTAAAGAATCTGCCTGCAATGTGGGAGACCTGGATTTGATCCCTGGGTTGGAAAGATCCCCTGGAGAAGGGAAAGGCTACCCACTCCAGTATTCTGGCCTGGAGAATTCCTTGGAATCACAAAGAGTTGGACATGACTGAGCAACTTCCACTTTTCACACAGGCTCCTCAGTCCTTGAGATTTTCTAGGCAAGAATACTGGAGTGAGTTGCCATTTCCTTCTCCACAGGATCTTTCTGACCTAGGAATCAAACCCTGGTCTCTTGCATTGTAGGCAGTTTTTTTTAATGACTGAGCTACAAAGGAAGTCCCAAGTTATACTTAGAGACAAATAATAACTGAGAAATTGGAAAAGATATTACAACCCTGGTGTAGACCTAATGCTGCATAAATTTCACATGAAATACAATGGATTTACAGATATCAAAATTTCATGTTAAAGTGGTTAAAGAAACAAAAAAGCCTGAATTTTATGTTAAAATCCTGCAAATTGGAAGGAAGAAGTAAAAGTGGACGTCCACCTGAGGAGAGAGGGTCCCACACCCTCCTAAGGATATTCACTTTTCCTTTTTTCCCCTTTTCTATTAATATTAAAAAGTCTCCAGAGACTGGGACAACATGAACCAATCGGCTAATTATACCCTTTGTTCATTAAGCCCTAGGTCATATCATTGTAAATAATTGGCTGCTGCCATCTACATATTAGTTTGCCAGTTCTAAGCATGCGGATCTGTTACCTGTGTCTCCTCCATTTGGAAGCACTTGCATTGGATGTTCCCCACCTGAGTCTGTCTTCATGCCCATCCTGAGAAGGGACCCTGAGACTGCACCACATCCCAGGCAGGAGAGGGGTCATGAGTCTATGCTCCTTGGTCATGCTCGAGCAGAGATGCAGCCCAGCCCAATAAGTGTTGAGGGGAAGACAGTGATTGAAGGAGGGACCAATGGGAGCAATATTTTCTGTTCAGGATGAACAAACATGATAATAGAGATGGAAAGATGAGAGGGCACCGATATACAAGATTTTGGATTAGAGCCCTATGAAGTTTAAGTTCTTGGTTCTGATTAGGTTGTGATAACTCTCATTCAGAGGTCTACTTCTATCCTCATTGGTTCTGATTCTGGCTGGCATTTCTCCAACTATAGCAACACATGGGTCTCTGTAAACTTCACATAAGCAGTTCTAATGATCCTGAAAGCAGTGATGAGGATGATAAGGAAGATAACATTAACCATAATATCATGTACTGTTGCTGAGGTCATCCCCAGTGGCAGGCACTGAGGTCTGTGTTTTATGTATGTTTTCTTACTTCATCTGCATAACCCCTCTAAATTATAAGTACAGTCACATTATTAATACTTTTTTTAGCTGCACTGAGTCTTCATTGCTTCACGCAGACTTTATCTAGTTGCAGAAAGAGGGGGCTACTCTCTAGTTGCAGTGCTCAGGCTTCTCATTGTTGTGGCTTCTCTTGTGGAACATAGGCTTACTTGCCCTGGGGCATGTGGGATCTTGGAACAGGAATCAAACCCATGTCCCCTGCATTGATGGTTCATAACCACTGAACCATCAGAGAAGCCTGCCGGGGTCCTGCCCCAGCAAGGAATCCAGGGTGATTCAAAGGTGGAGACGGATAGGCGAGGAAAAACTTGTTTCATTACAGATAGAGAGGGATTAGAAAATTATCAAAGAAAAGAAGCTGAATAACTTGCTTACGTGGAATACCAATCACCATCTACGTAGGCCACAGGCGTCTTTCCGTTCTCCCNATAGAGAAAGCTGAGGGCTGAAGAATTGATGCTTCTGAACTGTGGTGTTGGAGAAGACTCTTGAGAGTCCCTTGGACTGTAAGGAGATCCAACCAGTCCATCCTAAAAGAGATCAGACCTACGTGTTCATTGGAAGGATTGATGTTGAAGCTGAAACTCCAATACTTTGGCCACCTGATGCAAAGAGCTGACTCATTTGAAAATACCCTGATTCTTGGAAAGATTCAAGGCAGGAGGAAAAGGGGACAACAGTGGATTAGATGGTTGGATGGCATCACCAGCTCAACGGACATGAGTTTGAGTAAACTCGGGGAGTTGGAGATGGACAGGGTGGCCTGGCATGCTGCAGTCCATGGGGTCTCAAAGAGTCAGGCACGACTGAGCAACTGAACTGTACTGAATGCATATATACAGAATCTAGAAAAATGGTACTGAAGACTTTATTTACAGGGCAGCAATGGAGAAGCAGACATAGAAAATAGACCTATGGACATGGGGAGAGAGGAAGAGAGGGTGAGGTGTATGGAAAGAGTAACATGGAAGCTTACATTACCGTATGTAAAATAGATAGCCAACAGGAATTTGCTGTATGGCTCAGGAAAGTCAAACGGTGGCTTTGTGTCCATCTAGAGGGGTGGAAGGGGTCAGGAGATGGGAGGGAGTTTCAAAAGGGAGGGGATATATGTGTACCTATGGCTGATTCATGTTGAGGTTTGACAGAAAACAACAAAATTGTGTAAAGCAATTATTCTTCAAAAAAATAAATTTAAAAAGATGGTAAAGCAATTAAAATTGCTATATTGCTCTATTCCAATTAAAATTTAAAAAAATGTTGTACAAACAAATCACATTTGAATGCTCAAATGGAAAAGCCAGGAAATGTTGCATCAAGGCTATAACTCTTGATATTGAAATTTGTGTAAACATATATACTTTCACCAGACCCAATTTTTACAGCTCCCGGACTTGCTTGGCCCCTATCATGGCCTCTGGAATTTAGCTCTTTGCTTGGTGGGGAGCCCAGCTGCTGTCACTGTCATTTCACTTCCTAGCACAGCCTGCCATCCCAGTCTTCTCCAGAGTGTGCGCCAGACTTTGAGCCAGCTTCTCTCACAAACACTGAGGAAGGACCCTTAGCAGCCCCGTGCCCAGGTCCCATTTGACTGACTCACAAAGGCAAAGGATGTCCTTTCATTTCTGGGCTCACATGTTATGCCTTTATGTTATGTGGATAGCTATCTGGAGGTCAGCTAAAACTCTGAAATGTAAGGGAATTCATGACCTCTACGGCCCATTTAGCCAACAAGAGTCAGCTGATGGACAGGAACAGTCTCGTAACCCCTCTCTCCCACTCTTTGATGGACTATCCCAGGGAATAAAGTCCTATGCCTGTCTGGTCTCCATTCCTCACTACTGAGCATCTGTACTGTGACCAGCTGTAAAGGTACCATGTAGTATCCACTCTCATCCCCTCCTATCTCCTTCACTCTTGCTGCCCTGAAATGACATATCCCAATAATGTCCTCACACTTGAGGCGTGTTGCTGGATCTGTTTTCTAGATTCTTTCTATGGCAGGGATTCAGGGTTAGGTTTTCCAAGCAAAGTACAGAAAGAGGAAGGCAGGTGTGCTGAGGTCCGGTACCAGTGGTTGACATGCAGTCTCTCACCCGCAGGTGTCCTGGGCTTCTCCATTCCAGGAACTCCTCAGGCTGGGCCAACTGTGGGATACACGATTCCTTTGCCCTTGTCCACCAGCTACAATAGTTACTTTTTTTCTTATGCTTTCTATAATTTCCAAGAATGTAATCCACATGGATGGAGATGGCAATGGCACCCCACTACAGTACGCTTGCCTGGAAAATCCCATGGATGGAGGAGCCTGGTGGGCTGCAGTCCATGGGGTCGCTAAGAGTCGGACACGACTGAGTGACTTCACTTTCACTTTTCACTTTCATGCATTTGGAGAAGGAAATGGCAACCCACTCCAGTGTTCTTGCCTGGAGAATCCCAGGGACGGGGGAGCCTGGTGGGCTGCCATCTATGGGGTCGCACAGAGTTGGACACGACTGAAGTGACTTAGCAGCAGCAGCAGCAATACACATGGAATCATAAACCAGAAGTCATAAAAAATAAGTTCTATGTATTCCCTTAAATTCCAACTCAGAAACAATGACATTCGTGAAGCTAAAAGTAAACTCTCTCTGCTCTGTGATGCCTGAACTGTTTTTAGGTCACTTTATAGCATTTATCATAGACTGTCTTATCTCATAAATAATTCTTGGGTATCACTGCATCTACCAGATGAAAAGCCCCTTGAAGGGAGAGATTATAATTGAGTTTTGTACCTTCTGCAAAGCCTATCACAGAATACAGCACATAGTAGGTACTTAGCAATGATGAGTTGAATACACTTAGCAACCCATCGACAAGGTTAAGAGAACCCGTAAATATGTTCCTTAAATCATTACTATTATTACTATGGTAAATTTAAAATTCTTTTATGGAACCCACCAACAAATCTAAAATGTTCTGCAGATCAGTGCAAAGCCACACTCAGATCATACTGTGAATTTTCAAGCACCTGACAGTAGGGATTGATTCTCAGAGACGTTCCCAAGGTCAAGGACATTAGAATCCAATCCAACAATATGGAAGAGAGTTTTGACCCATTGGATCACCATAAGAAACTTTTCATTCACTCCATTAATATTTCTGTGCACTTACTTTGTGCCAAGCATTGTGATGATCAAATAAGTGCTTTTAAAAGTATAAAGTATGTAGGGGAAACAGCTGTACTCGTCCAAAGGAGCATTTAAAGCTTATTGATTTCTTTCCCTCAATTTTTATTTAGAAAATCGATTTCCATGTTCCTATACTTCATACTGTGTAGTTAATTCCAAAGAATTTTTATAGTCATTACAGCAGATGAATACAGGGAGAAATCAGAAAAGGGCATGAAAAACTTGCCAGAAGTATTAGTAACTGCTATTTTTAGTTGAAAAGGTGGACTCCAGAGGAAGATATAAGCTTGGCAGTGCTCATAAAAAAGAAAAAAGGATGATTTAATTTTCTTAAATCTTTGACTCTGGGAAGCCTTTATACAATAAGCCTGGGCCGACTTCTTCTTCTATTTTTCCATTGACATCTTCCCAGGAAAATGCTGCATGATATGATTTTCAAGGCTAATTTGCTTTTTTTTTGTCTTAAGCACTGTCCCTGGCTACAAATTATCCTTCCAAGCCTCCCTAAGATAGAGAGTCTCCTTCAAAATTCCTAACAGGCAGCCTGGTGGAGAGATGGGAGGGAAAGGAGGGAGGGAGGCAGGGAGGGAGGGAGGGAGAGAGGTAGAGGGTGTCTGTCTGCCGTGTACATGTGGTGCAGGCAGGGAGATCAGAACGCTCACAGAGCAGGCAGTGTAATTACATGGCCCTCGGAAGTATGTTAGCCCCACGGGGAACTCGGCTTGCCTGTCTACTTGGGGAGGAAAAGTAGATTTGGGGATGGTGGAAGGGGTCAGTTCATAACAGACTTCCTGCTTGGTTCTGGTGAGAGCATCTGCTCATCTCCAGTGACTGCCTGATGCTCGTGGTCAGGCTCCGCTCTCTCGCTCCCAAAGACTTGATTTTGCAAAAGGGAACACACCTTTCTGCAGGAAAGAAGATTCTGACCAGACTGCGAGCGGTAGGTTGACATCCAGCTTGTTTATGCAGCAGAATTGCTGAGAGATGCAGAGAAGGTGGGGAGGGGAGGTTATTCGGGCTGCCTGATTTATCTGCAATAGGAAATGTTTTATTTTAATTGTCAGTTAAAAGAAGAGTTGCTGCCTAGGCTCACGTGCCAGTGAAGCATCTCAGCTTTTATATTTGCGTCTGATGTGGCTTCTGTGCTTGCATGGCTTAGGGAAGCTAGGCAGGGTTCACCTTTAAAAAACCTGCAGCTTCCTATTTTTCCTCTTTTTCTCCTTTCTTTCCCTAAGCAGAATTCTCACCCCTTCTTGCCAACATCTCCTTGACCTCCCCTGCCACCCCATGTGAAATGTGGCCACTCAGTGTCTTGAGCCCTTTTGCACCTGAGTCTGGATATTTTGCTGTTTTGCTGTAGGTTTCTGTGGATGCTCTGCAATTGCCCAGGGCCCAGGCGGACTGAGTGTGCAGGAGGTTGGTGTATGGGAATCGGAGACCATGGCAGTGCAGCTGGTGCCAGACTCCGCGCTCAGCCTGCTGATGGTGAGTGCTTGGGAGGAGGTGGGGCCCGGGCAGCGCCCAGCTCCAGCCTCTCCGCATCACACACCACACACTGTGGGCTGCTGCTCCTGCTGCTTCCGTAGCTGCAGACATGTTCAAAATCTCTGCTTTATCCCACACGCTGTTCTGAAATGATTTCTTGAGTAAAGAATCTCAGCCATGACAAAGCACTTCCAGGGAAAAGAAGCCTTAGATTTGCCATTTTAGAAACTTGTTGCTTAATGCTATTTTGAGAGATGAGTTTGCAAACAGGTGCTGAGAGCCTCCGGAAATAGATTCCCACCATCGCCTCCCCCTGGATCTCAGCATCCTCTCCCTGCCCCGCAACATGCTTTTTTTTTTTTTTTTTCCAATCTAAATCAAGGTAATCAGGTTTGTTTATGTCTTCTCGTGGCAACTGTATAATTTTTTGTCCACGGCGTGATAGAATAGGCCTTTCATTCCAGGTGCCCATGTGTCTACTCAGATTTCCCCATAAAAACAGCCCATGGGGTTAGCTTGTGGCCTTTTGTGGCACTTGGGCTGCAGAGCTGGAGAAAGCTTATCTCCCAACCACAATTGAGGAGACTGTGGCAAGCTCTGTGTGGATCACTGACCTACTTTCAGCTGCTCTGCGATTTCTATTATGTTAAGAAGGCCTCTGCTCTTAGCATATTTAAACAAACAAGGTCAGTGGCATTGCCTTGTTTTGACTCGATTGACCTTTTTCTGGACTCTGGGTTCAGGGTTTGCTTCTCCTCTCCTGTGGCTCCACCCTCCTCCTCACCAAGTAGCCCACGTGCTCTGGGGATGCTGATGGAAGCAGCCCACATTAAGTTGGGTATGCAGATGGGTGTCACAGTGACACAGGAGATTTTACATACAAAGCATAAGTACTTCTGCTGTGTTCATTGACGTCTCCTTTCCGATGGAGAAGGGGAGATGCTGCTTTTTGGAGACTGGGAAATTTATTCAGGCTGCTTGGAAGATGAGCAGGCTGGGAGCCTGTCTCCTGGGTGGTGAGCCAGGTCAAGCTAGGAGACAGATCCCTTGGTTGTGCATCATCCCAAATGTGGTTTAGGCCACAGAGGTACTTGAAATAATTGAGATCTCATGAGCCTCTGCTGGCTTCTGACGTAGCTAGGGGAGAAGGATGGGAGAGAAGGAAAGTTGTTTTCTGGAGAAATTACCCTTTATACATTTTCCTTCCCTCATAACTTCTATTGTTTGGTGATGCTTTAGCCTCCATCATCTACCCACGTTCACAGAAGTGGATGGTGGGGATTTTGAGTGTTTGTGACCATGGCAGGCACTGAAGTGGCAGTAACTGTGAGGACCAGGGGACTCCCAGGAAACTGAGAGGCTGGGTTATATGCTAGAAAAGTAGAGATGTGCACGCTCACATGTATATTATCTGATATTGTTTAAATAATACAGAAATAAATTCTGTATTGTGCTGATGCAAAGCAGAAACATGTTCTTGAGAAATGGCCTGCCTGCCTCCAGATTTCTGCTCTGAATTCTCTCCAGGACTTCTGAGCACTGGGATATGTGTCTGTTTTCCTGGAAGCCCTAAGGCTGCATCTTTGGTACCCAAACAGCTCAGCATCCTGATCTAGCTGTTTCTGATACAGACACACCCAGGTTCTCCTGTTCCTGGGGCTCCCAGATATTATGGTCACCAACCTGGAGGTCTCTCCAGCTCAGACTTTATCCTCTCTTTGTCAGCGGCCTCTGCCCTCAGATCTCTCCCCAGCACTCACCTCCTGCCCAAATTAAAGGACTGTGTGCACTTCTCACTCGGAAGCAGGGGGAAATAGCTCTTGACACCGTGATGGACCATTAGATTAGAAAACCCTGGAGCACTGTGTGTAATCGGAGTCAATGCATGTTTTCTGGTTCATGTGTTGTTCATGGGAATTTTCCCCTATGGACTTCACTGCTTTTTTTCATCTTTAAGGGTAAAGCCTTAAAGCAGTTGTTTCCCTGACCAACTACATGATGAGTTTCAAAAATTATAAGCAAGTCCAGAAAGAAAGAAAGAAGGAAAAAAAGGCTATTTAGCAGAGTTGCTTTGGCTGTGAGTTGAGAAAGGAAGCTATAAACATTATCATTTATTAGCTAATCAGTCAGCCAATCAGTTCTGAGTATTTACAGAGTGCTCAATGACTGAGGGAAGAAGCATGGTGTAAAATCAAGAATGGGAGTGCCCCCCAAACACCCAATCTGGGGGAAAGTCAATATCAGGGTGCCTGATTGCAATTCTGGTTCTGTGTCTTGGAGTTACTGGGCTGCAGGGAATCCCAGGGGTGAGGGGAGGAAGAGTGAACATACGTCCACACCCATTGCTTTTGGATAAGGAGGTGGCCAGAGGTTATATTCAGTGTAGCCTATAAATGGTTCAGGGTAGAAGATGTTTGTTTGGCAGTGGAAATAGCAGCAGAGTTTAGAGCTGGAGAACCCTGTGTTCTGTGCTCAGCTCTGCCATTCACTGGGTGATCCTGGGTATGTTGCTTCCCCTCTCTGTGCCTTAATCTGAAGGGGTCTAAACTGAAGGGTCGTGCTCATCACCAGGATTCTTTATAGCTCTGTTAGACATGATTTCAGACCCCTTGGAATAGTATTAAATATTTAGAAGAGGGCTCCTAATGCTTTATTTAGCATCATGTCTTATTTGCACCTTTAGCATGTGAACAATAGTGCTTTTGGAAATATGTTGCTATCCATGTGTCTTTTATTCCAGAGCAAGTATGTTTCATACTATTTGCTGGAATGGGTGAACATTAGGATTCATTCATATTCTGCTGTCAGGAATGTCTTCCTACCCCCAGGGAAGCCTGATTTATACTGATGGACAAGAGCAGATGACTTTTGAGAAGTGCCTAGTTGCCTTTGTAACATGGGGCTGGCTTTGGGCATCTGGGTGGGGTTTTGGGTTGTATTGTGGTGGGTGATGAGATTCCACACAAGATGAAGGCCCTCAACAACCAATGAAGGGTGATCTTGGAGAGAATGGGTGCTGGTGGTGGGGACAGTCTCCCATGCTGTGGAAAAGCCCATCTTTGCAGAAAACTTGGGAAGCAAGAAAAGATATGCATTTGTTACACTGTTTGGAGCTTTCAGCCTGACGTGAGTAATTGTAGAGCAGGAATCTCTTGGCTGTGTGTCCTTTGCTGAAGTCATGTGAGTTTGGAACACACTAGAGCAGGTTCATTGATTATTTTGTGGTGATAGGATAGAGATACACAACCAAGGGGCTACCAAGATGGCATTATGACATTTTAGCTTTGAGATTCTGAAAGCTCAGACACTGATTAAAATTACTTTTAATGTAGATTAACCAGCTTGTGAACAATGCACATCATGCTTTTCTGCAAGCAAAGTGTCTTTATATATATTATCTCATATAATGCCTTCAATAATTTTATTTTTGAGACAAAATTGATAATCAGAATGTGGGAACCTGTCAGTGGTCACACAGCAAAAATTTATAGTGCAATGTCTCAAAATCGAGGTCCTCTGACTCTTGAGCCAGTGCTCTGATACTATTTTAAAACTTGAGAAACAGGCCACCAGGATCTTCTAACACTTTAGATCAGGCCCTCAAGGGAGGCCTCACCTTGGAGCCCTTCTAAATTTTCCATGTTTTTAGGTGGATAACCCTGTCTTCCTGGTTATCATTATTCTTTTCCATGTAGACATGTAAAATCAAAAAGTGGTATACCACAAATATGACTCAAGACATCTGGTGTGACTCTAGCCAAATGAAGTATTTTTATATCCATCAAAGACTTGCTGTGTTTTCATGGTCCCATTCTCTCAGACTCTATTGCTAAGAAATTTCCTTTCTAAGAGTCACATTTTACAATAGGAAAATTAACTATGTAAAAACTCTAATTCATAAGTCAGACGAATTAGCATGTGATTATTCTCAATGAATGAAGAGTGTGAATTAGACTCTCCAGCAGGTTCTTTCCATTATAAAAATTTGATTTCATATTTCTGAAATTCTCTCTAATAGAGTCACTCCTTGGTTTGTTTTAAATAGATTCCAGTTGATAATCTGCTGTCCTGTAGCTTTATTTTTCTCATTTCATTTCATTATAGACTCTTCTATCTTCAACCATTTTCTTCATTTGGACATTTTTTTAAAATTAACCAAAAGTTACTTGCTGAGTATATGCTCTGTCCAAAAAGAATAAAAACTGGTCACTGGCTTTAGTGGACTTATAATCTAATCGGAGAGACAAGATAGAGACATGTGGAGACTGTATTAGGCATTCATAGGATGACTTCAGAGAATGACATGAGAACTGTAGTAATACAGTGCATAACCATTACCAGGTGAGCTCTGGGGGGGTGCTGAGTTCAGAAGCCCTGGGGGGCACTGATTGTCAGAATGGAGAATGATTAAGTTAGGTATAGTGTTGAGGAATGGATGTGTTAAGAGAGCAGATTTGAGGTGAGGAGAGTGATGGAATTACACTCAGATCTATATTGTGTTTGGGCAATGGAAAATCAACTGGTTTGCATAGAGTGGCTATAGGTAACAAAGGGTTAAATGGTCAGGAGAGTAGATTGGGGTGTGACTAAGTTCTAGTTCTATTTGTTGTTGTTCAGTCACTAAGTTGTGTCTGACTCTGTGACCCCGTGGATTGCAGCATGTCAGGCTTCCGTGTCCTTCACTATCTCCCGGAGTTTGCTCAGATCCATGTCCAGTGAGTTGGTGATATTATCTAACCGTCTCATTCTCTGCTGCCCTCTTCTCCTTTTGCCTTCTGTCTTTTCCAGCATCAGGGTCTTTTCCAATGAGTCAGCTCTTCACATCAGGTGGCCAAAGTATTGTAACTTCAGCTTCAGCATCAGTCCTTCCAATGAATATTCAGGGTTGATTTCCTTTGGATTGGCTGGTTTGATCTCCTTGCAGTCCAAGGAACTCTCAAGAGTCTTCTCTAGCATCATAATTTGAAAACATCAGTTCTTTGGTGCTGAGCCTTCTTTATGGTCCAACTCTCACATCTGTACATGACTACTAGAAAAACCATAGCTTTGACTATACAGGCCTAATTTTCACCTAAATTTGACCAGTGACAGGTATCTATTCAGAATTTCTGATAAAACCATAGATTTTCACCAGACCCCAGTTGGTAAATGGCATAGAATAAAATTGAACTCTGCCTTGAGGAATCTTGCTCTTGAGTTAACAGTAATAATCCTTATGTTTTTCAAAATGCTTTTTCATTTGTTGTCTTATCAGATGTCCTCTGCAATTCAAGTGGGACAAGCACTCTATCATTCTTTTATATGATGAAGCTGAGACTCAGAGAAGTTTAAATGACTTGCCCAACATGAAACTGAAATATTACCCAGCTTTCCATGATAGTTAACTCATAAGTTTGAAAACATGTTATTGACAACCTTTATGGAAATTCAAAGAATAATACAAAGTGTAACCATCTAAAGCATTGTATATGAAAGGGGATCATCTAAGCATGGGGCCTGCGATGGGGACCCCGGATGTTGTAGTCTACAGGTGTGACTGTTCATTTATCTTTCTGGTTTAAAGTAGAATAATTATGCAAAGTCTCTGGGAAATGTCTTTTCATTGTTACAACTAAAAGGCAGTAGCTAAAATCCTTCTTACACTTAATTGTCTAGTTTCTAAGGTATGATTTCCTAAAGGGTAAATCTGAAATCTTGATATCAATAATTTTTGTCATTAGTGTTTAATATATAAATTTATCTGTTCTCAGAAGATGAAATTTGAAATCAATGACAGACAAATCACTTCTCAGATCATTCTTTTTGAATATATATTGTTTTCATTTTATATCAAATCTGTCTCTCTGGTTGTGACAGAGACCTACTCAAATTAGCATCACAAAGAGAGGAAAATATTGACCAAAATAATTTGGAAGACCAATAAATGACACAGCTCCAGGAAAAACTGGATCAAGGACTTTGGGTGATGGCCTCCGGACTGTTTCTCTGCCTCTCCCTGTGCCTCAATTCTACTTTGCTCTCACTGACTTCAGGCTCTGGAAGATTCTTCCTCCAGCAACTCTGGGACTATTTGTCCTTAGGAGTTAGTGAACCAAGCCAAATGAACAAGACATTTTTTTTCTTTTACAAGTTCATCTGTTACCATCTATTTGGCCCTGTTGGATAATAGGCTTTTCCTAGGACAATCACTGGGTCCAGGAATGTGTTCTTTGATCAAGCAGGTTGGCTTCTGTCTCTAGACCTGAGGTGAGGAAGGAGGTAGGTCAATTGGCTGAAAAATCCACCTGAATCACATGAAATGGGAAGGGCAGGTTCCAAAAGGAAAACAACTCTCTGTAAGAGGGGAAGGGATGTGGCAAGGCAAAAACAATAGAAGTCCACTACAATGGTCATTGCACCTAGTTTACCATTATGGAAAGCCCACAGAACTTTCCATGGAGGGAAAGCATTGGTGAACCCTAAATCATAGGTTCAGTTTCACTCAAAAAGATAAATGGGAAACACCAATTGTCTAAATAGTTTATGCGGGGTTGAACAAGTCTAACCATCACTCAAGTGGGATAATAATAGCTACTATTAATACATAAGATATGGAATAATTCAATGAGATGTGTATGCAGAGTACTTAGCACTGTTCCTGGACCAAAGGTAACGTACAGTAAGTCCAGCTATCCCTAAGTATCCCTGGGAGGTTAGTTTCAGTACCCCAGTGGAACCAAGGTCCTCAAGTTCCTTGTATAAAATGGTATAGAATTTGAGTATAACCTGCCCACATCCTCCCATGCACTTTAAATCATCCCCTAGGTTACTTATAAGACCTCATACAATGTAAATGCTATGTCAACAGTTGTTATGCTGTATTATTTAGGGAATAATGACAAGTAAAGAAATCTGTGCATGTTCAGCTCAGACATAAACATCATAGGTCTGACTATACAGAGCATGTCAGCAACAATATAATATTATTAGGGATTGCTTTCACTTAATGATCTGAAAGAGAAATACATAGCATAAAACAGAATATTTAAAATACAAATAGAAAATATAATTATAAATATATAAAATATAAGTTATTCTCTCTCTCTCTCATATAGACACACGAACCCAAACCCTGGCTCTTCTCTCTCTCTCTCTTTTTTTGGCTGCACAGTGCAGCATGTAGGATCTTAGTTCCCTGATTGGGGAGCAAATCCGTGTCCTCTGCATTGGAATTACAGATTCTTAACCACTGGACCACCAGGGAAGTCCCAGGTCCTTTTCTGTTGCTAACCCTCGTGATGGTGATGGTGATCGTGATGTTTGCTATATGATGCCTACAGTGTGGATGCGGTGAGATTATAAAGTGTGGGCTCTAGGTAAGTGGTGAGACATCAGGCTAACTTGAAGCTTCTCACAGAATGTCAGAAGGATCATCTTCACAGGAAGAACTGGATTCCCCTGGTAGATGTTGATGCTATGAAGGAGGTCAGGGGTACTGGCGTCAGGATCTGTGGAGTTTGAGGGCTCAAGATCTTCAGGCATCGAAGGCTGAGGTTTCACAGCTGCAGATGCTTTAGTTAGCAGTGTTGTTATTAGAAGCTGGGATTTTTTTTGTTTTCATTTCCTTTGCATCAGCAAACAAATCTAGTGGTGGTTGTAAGAGTGTTGTTATTACTCTGGTGACACAGAAATGTTGTTCCATCTAAAGACTGTGCTCAAGAATCATGTCCTTTAAAAACATTTATGCCTGTTGAAAGTCTGCTCCAAATTTTTCAAGTGTCCAAATTGATGGCTCTGCCTCCTTTAAATTTTCTGCGTCACCACCACCATCATCACCTTTGAGGATTTCAGCATGTCTTCAAGTTCCTTATTGGTAAGTGTTCCTCTGTGTTCTTCTACATGTTCCTCAACATCACTCATAGTGATGTCAGAGAATTCTTTGGCACCAGTTTCCCTTGCAGTGTTCAAGGTGTTCCTGACTTTTGCATCAAGAGCAGGGAAGCTCCTGAAATCCCTGCCTGCCTTACTGCATAATAGCTTCCAACACACATTGACTGGCTCTGGCTTTAGGGCGCTGACAGACCTCTGTAATTGTGAAGTGCTTCCATAAATCAGAGATGCTGCTGTCAGCTTGACATCAGGGTACCACAAATCCTCCTGAAGGTGGGGGGGGTGTCACCTTTGTGCACTTGATGATGCCTTGATCAAGGGGCTGCGGTAGTGATGCCGTGCAGGAGGCAGAAACATCACCTCCATATTCTCAGCAGGAGAGGCAGAGACTGGGGTGGCTGGGAGCCAATGTAATGTCAGTTACAAGGAAGATTGTGAATGGCAGTGCCTTCTCTTCGAAGTGCTTCTTCCTTTTAGGAATGAAGCACTGATGGGATCATTCCAAGAGCAAGATGGCCATTACCCAAGCCTTCTTGTTGTGGTGCCAGAACAAGTGCAGGTAGTTTTCGGTTTGGCGCTTAAGGGCTTGGGGATTGTTTGCTCATTTGCTTTTGAGAACTGCTGTGTTGCCACATGGCACCAGAGTGAGGTGATCTTTTCAGACTTCGAGCCCCGGGGCTCTTTTGGCACTGGGATTTGTGGATATAGGTGTGATTAGGGATCGTCCTCCAGAACAAGCCTGGATCATCACAACTGAAGGCTTGCTCTGGATGGTAGCCTTTCTCTTCTCTTCTGTGAGTCTCCTGAGCTCTTCTGGGAACGTGATGCTGCCTTGACTCAGGCCATGTGGGTTCTCCCTTGATCTTTAAGTTCTTGAGGCTGTAGCACTATGCATAGCTAGTCAGCCTTCCCTCACCAGCTTTAAAGCCCTTAGTCTTCTCAACCTCCTCACAGTAGTTCTCATACAGACTCGTGCTTTCTCAATCATTTTGCCATGAACAGGGACACGTTTCTGCGACATGTCCTCAAGCCACCTTTTCTCAGCCTTTGCAAGCACTTTGTCACCAACCAGAGAGACCTCATTTGCTATTGTAGGGCAGCGCAAAGACTGCTATGGATTTCAGCTGCTTTCTGGTCTATTGCTCAAATGTTGGATTTAAACTCATTGACTCTATGGCCCACTTTGGCAAGTGGCACGCCACTTTCTAAAAGATATAGGATTTTCACTTTTCCATCAAGAAATAGCCCTTTATGCTCTCTGAGACTTCAAGAGGTGATTTGACCACTTACTTGCTTTGTAGGAGTCATTTATTTTCACAGAAAGAAAGGGTGCACAAAACATAGCAATGCATAAATAACACATGAGGTTGAACAAGGCTCATTCAAGGAGTGCTGGGGAAAGACTGAGGACCTGAGAAGGTAGATGCTCCAGCAGGGAAAACCTACCTACACATCACTTATTCAAGTGTATTTACTATAGTGCTCAGAATATGGATAATTTCAGTTTTGCTTTTTGAAGCTTTCTGGAATTTTCTTCCCTAAGATTTTTGACCCACGTTTGGTTGAATTATAGGGGGATGCATAACCTGTGAATACAGAGGATCGACTACATTAACAGTTGCTTGCTTTATCTTAAAATAATATGAAACAACCATACACACAAACTCATCTCATTGGAATCCTACAGGAGCCAGAATCAACCTAAAAGAGAAAGTCACCCAATTCTCTCTTTCTGTAACCCAGTCTTTTGGACAATCAGCCAATGGTTTTAGAAAAGCTGATGCTCTGAGGGTCAGGTGAACCATTCTAGTCAAATTTAAATTTGCATTCCTGTCTTGAATAACTAACAATGTTTTCTTACCCTCTGAGGGGAGATGATTAAAATATGGACTGCAATATGTTCTCTTTGGCAAATGCAAAATGCCCACCATCCAGGCCTGGTACACATGACTGGGCAGCTATTAGTGCATCTCTGCTAAAAATTAATTGTGCGGCTGCTTTGCAAAGTTTAATGGCGGTGTGGAGAGCATATGGTCCTGGTGCAGGTAGCAGTTTCTCATTGAATTCTCTGCCAAAATAGGAAATCTAATGGAACATATGGTATGTTAGCCTGGTTGCAATCAAAGGTCCTGAAAAGATGCTTGACTAAGGCCGTGTGGTACATACCGAGTAGGACACAATTCCAGTGTTGGGGTAAAAGTGACCTGCACCTCATGTTGCCCAATGATGAGTGTGCTCTATAACTCTGGATATTGACATTTTGATCTCACTGTTTAGACCTGGAGAAGCAATTTCCCTGAGCGGTAGAGGCACTTCCTGTTCCCAAGAAACGTCAAGCACAACCATGATTTTAACTTTCATTTTACATTCCTGACTCTCTGGTGGTGTCTGTGGCTCAGACTTGCCCCCAAGCTCCTGGTGATTACCAAATCAAATGCTTATCTTATCCTTCTGCATATCCTGCAGGTACCTCAGACTCAAATCACTCCAAAGAGGATATGTTTTACTCATAGTCTGCACACCTTGGTCAAAGCATCATTTTCTCTGTCATCTCAGAATTCACCTTTGACTCTTCTCCCTCATCCCCCTCGTCCAGTTATCTCCAGGTTCTTGCACTTCTGCTCCCTTCTCTTTTTCCTTATCTGGCTCTCCCTCCCCATTCTACCCCATCCCACCACTGTTTAATAAGTCTGTAATCTTATGTACCTGGGGTACCTGCAGAGCCACCTACCTGGTCTTCCTGCTTCTGTCAGACACAGAACACTCCTTGAATTTGTCCATTTTGCTCTTTTCTCATGCTGCCTCTTCATCCCTCTGCACATGTTCCAGAGTGATATTTACAAAAGAAAGGTCTACTTTCTAGACCTAATATCCTCTGATTACACCCAGCTACACATAGAATAAGGCTCAAGCTTTTCAGGATGCCATATTGGTCACTTCAAGCTCTGGCCTCTGCTCACCTGCCTGGCCTTATGTCCCACTGTTCCCTCCACCAATCTTCAAAATTCCTATGTTAGTTGTATGATATGTTCTTTCCACTATCTGGATTCTCATTCTTTTAGTTTCTCCTTTATTTCATTCACACCCCCCCCCACAACTTTTCATCTCATTTATTGGTAACACTGCTGTATAATATTTGACTTTTGTATCTATTTTCCTTAATAGAGTGTGAGCCCGTCAAAAACAGAGAATAACTGTCATCTATTCACTCAACGAATATTTACTGAATACCTCCTAGTTTCTGGACAGCTTTAGTGTAAAGGATGGAGCAGAGAACAAGCTGAATGAGGATTCTGCTGTCCTTGAGATTACATTCTCTGGGGGGAGATTTAAAAAATAAATATATTGACAATAAACAAAATATAAATGTTTAAGAGCCCTACTAGGAATGTAAAGCAATCATGGGGAGACATTTCTCTAGCTTTAGAGCAGCTGATCAAGGAAACCTCCTCAGAGTAGGTGACTTTTCAGCTAAAGAGCAGTTGGTAACAAGGAATCAATGGTTGGAAGCTATGGGCTAGGCTTTTCATCCAAAGAAAAGGCTATAGGACCAGACGGAGTTTAGCAAGGCCCAACGCCTGGCACTGCACTCAGTAAACTGAGTAGATTAATGTCTGGATCGAACATTTCCAAGCATTAGCACTGGGCCAGGCTCTGGGAGGAATCTGAGGTAAGTACAGCTCATAGTCCTTATCCAGAGCTTAAGTCTCATTATAGAAGTAGAATTACAGAAAACAATGAGGTACCTCTGCATGAAAGGAAATGGCCCCAAATTAATGGGTGTGGTGCCAACAACATGTTGGCAGGCATTCAGAGGCATGTGGCTGTGGTCAGGGGGACAGGAGAGTGAAGCTTAGAGATCTAGCTAAGACAGAATTGGTGGAAGAAAAGGACATCAAGTCATGTCAAATGTGCATTTCACCCCTAGTTTTATTATTGTGATATAATTGACATACAATTTTGTATTAAGTTTAAAGTGTACAATATGTTGACTTGATACAGTTATATATTGGGCAGTGATGACCACCATAAAGAATTCGTCCACCAAATGGACAAATTCATTAACTAACTCTTCCTTCTTGCCATATAATTACCAGCTCATTTTTGTGTTAAGAGCATCTAAAATCTACCCTTTCAGCAACTTTTGAGTATGTGATACCTCACTAACTTTAGTTATCAAACTGTACACTAGATCTCCAGAATTTATTCACCTCCTAACTGGAAGTTTGTACCCTTTGATCAACATCTCACCTTTTCCCCCATCACAGCTCCTGGTAACTCCATTCTACTCTCTGTTTCTGTGAGTTCAGCTTTTTTAGTTTTCATGTATTAGTGAGAATAACACAGTAATAGTGTCTTGTTCTTTCTGGCTTATCTCACTTAGCAAAATGCCTTCAAGATCCATCCATGTTGTTGCAGAGGCAGGATTTCCTTCTTTATATGACTGAACAATATTCCATTGCATATATATTCCATATCTTTTTTATCCAGTCATCTGTTGATGGGTGCTTACACTGTTTCCATGTCTTGACAAATGTACATATAGTGCTGCTGTGAACATGGGTGTTCTCACAGATATCTCTGTGAGATCTTCGTTTCATTTCCTTTGGATAAATACCCAGGAGTGGAATTGGGGTATATTTATTTTTGATGGGAGAGGGAAAAGAGAAGGTATCTTCCCAGCAAAAGGACCAAAATGAAGAGGGAAATTCAGGAGGAAATGATTATAAATGGCCAAGCATGGAAAGGGGATAGTGGCAGAGGTGGGGATGCGAAGGAGGGATTGGTCAGGAGCCAATGGTCTAAATGAAGGAGAGGACTTGGAAGAGCACGAAAGCTGGTGAATCGAGTTGGGACCAAGTGAAGGAAGATGCTACAAATGCTTCAGTGAGCACCTGGAGTGGAATCAGGGGCACTTCAGAGCCTGCCTTGGGTGGGGACTGTCTTAATGATTGTAGGGGTGGAGAAGTTTAATCTGGAGGTGGCATGCAGGGTGCACTGGGGAGATGGAAGGGATAATTCAGGTTAGAGTCATTTTCACCAGTTTGGGGAGAGATGAAGAGGCAGCATGAGAAAAGAGCGAAGTGGACAAATTCAAGAAGTGTTCTAAAGGCAGGATCCTCAGGACTTTACGATGGATTGACAGTAGGGGCCACACACAAGGAGAAGTAGCCAAGTTGATAGAGTGTTGGCTATTGGAGCTGCAGGGAGTGGAGACAGGAACAACTTCAGGGTGGGAAATTCAATATGAAGAATAGGCTGCAATTAACTTAGCAGTCTGAGTGGAAGGTGCTGAGGTAATAGTAAGATTTCCCAACAGAGATATGTGATGGGTAGCTAGAGATGCTGGTCCCTTTAGGTCCGGGATTAGATGTGAAGGGGTAGAACTGGGAGTGAGACTGAAAACTCAGGAATCCTGAAGAAAGACTGTAGGGAGAAAAGAACAGGAGGTCAAGACTGTAAAAGGGGAATTCCAGTAGATGTGGTTAGAAACAGTTCATATTACCTTGGTATATGAGGCCACCTTTGGACTGTATCAATGTTACTTTGACTGCAAAATTAATTTTTCTTGTGTTAAATATACCACATGGCCTCAATGGAGCAGCCAAGGAGCTTTTTTTTGCTAGATGTTGGTTAAATGCAGTTCCATTAGATGACTGCACTTCGTCAAATTTCTGCATGACTGAGCTGGGAATGTACATAAGCAAACTGTTACTAAACTTCACAAAGCAGCTGATATGTCTGTCGTGTGTGTGTGTGCACGTGTATTACAATTATACTGCTGCATACAACTATCTTGCACTGTGTGACTTAACGCAGTCCTTTTATTATGCTCACCAGTTCTATGGGTTACAAGTTGTAACAGTTGATGATGGGAATGGCTTGTCTCTGCTCTAGTGTCTGGAGCCTTGGCTGGGAAGAGTCAGTCTGGTGTCACTGGATAGGTGGAGTCTGGCATCTCCTGGAGGTGTCTCCACTTAACATGTGGTGGTGGTGACGTCAACCTCTGTCAGCTGGACCACAGCTGGTTGTGTTGGCCACAGTGATTGTTCAGGGCCTCTCCCTATGGCTTGGGCTTCCTCACAACATGACTGCTTCCAAATAGTTGCACTGCTTACATGATGGCTCAGTACCCAGAACTAAGTATCTGAGCTAACAAGGCAGAGCTGTGTGACCTTTGGGGACCCAGCCTCGGTGGTCACACAGACCAACTTCTGCTGAATTTTCTTGATTGCCAGAAGTCACTAAGGCTAGACTCAGAGAGTCTAATCCTAAATGGAGAGGATGAGCCCTCACCTTTTGATGGAACATGTCAACATATTTTAGGATGTGTTTGAAAGTCACCACAGTGTGTGTTCATTCTTTGTAATCTAATTGCATGTTCCTCGAGGGTCTTTTACTTGTATTATGCACAACTTGTCTATGGAATTTTGCTCCATAAATATTTATTGATGGAATGGTAGATTGATATCTGAATAAGCCATTTATTTATTTATTGCCTATTAGCAAAGAGTTGCATTTGACTTTTCAGGTTTTTATCAAAACTCTAAATATCTGAAGAGTTACAAGTGTTTCATGCTTCTATGTTGTACCTTCAAAGATTGTCCAGAGAATGTATGAGTCATGAAGAATGTCAAGATCCATGACCTCTACCCCAGATTTTAGTTCCCACTGATGACTGGGAGCTAATAATGCAATAGTGTTGCTTCCTTTACATGCTTGGTATTTGGACTCCTAATTTGTTTTGTATCTTTACTGCCATGTGTCAGGGTAAAAGAAGGGATGTAGCTTGGTGTTAGGACTGAAATGCCTTTTATTTTTCCCCTCTTGAAGAATGTGAGCATAATTGAGCCGTAATGAACACAGCTAAGGTCATTTCCCAGGAATTAATGACAGGGAGAATGTGTTCATGGCCTGAGGCTTAGTCTTCGGTCATTAACCTAGTTGGTCATTAATATTGTCCAGGAGTGCTTTATGTTAGGCCATTACAGTCACTGCCATATGCCGCTACGATCGGGGACGTGAACATTACCTGTGTCAACAACTATTTGCTACCTCCTCATTCCCCATGATTACTGAGCCAGGCAGTAATACACACTCCAAAACCATGAAGCACCAAGGGCAGGAAAATCTGAAGCTTCCCCTCCCCCATCACCCCTTCTCCCTCCTCCCTTCGCGCTTCTTCCCTTCCCCTCTCTTTTAAAAATGTTTATGGAAGGAAGCACTTAGGTAAAGTGCTAGGATATAGGAATAGATATGTAAATACCACCTAGTCCCTGCTCTCAAGAAGTTTAGAGTTTTGCTGGAAATGTCAATACGCAAATAATTTCAACACAGCAAGTTAATGTTATGACAGAGAAACCATCAACGTGTTGTAGAACACAGGAGCACAGAGTAGGAACCTCTAAAGGGTGCTGATGTTTCAGGTGAGTTTTGAAGGATTAGGGATGGGAGGTGGATGGTGGTGTTGGGAGCTCCAGATATAGGGAACAGTGTACACAAATACAAATGAGAGAGCTGTATGTTTCAGCAACTATGTGGCATTTGAGTGTGGGAATAGTAAGAGGGGATGGCAGAGATGAGATCAAGATCCTTGCTAGGCATGGACATAGGCTGCTTTCTGAACAAATGGTAAGGAGTTTGAACTTGAAACTTACTAAGGGTCACTAATGCTTTTAAACATGGGATGATGTGCTCAGAGTTGGGATGCAGGAATATCACTTAAGAAGTAGTACAGAGAATGGATAGAAAGAAGAAGTTACCAGAGGGGAGGGAGCCTGGGTTAGAAGATATGGAAATCATCCTATTGACAGTCCAGTTGGACAAATGCCGGGCCATTGGGGTGGGGGAAAGGGATAGACTCATGGGCCACTGAAGTGGAAGGCAGAGATGGGTGCTTCGTCCTGACTCCCACTAATAAAATAAATACCTGCCTCAACTGGCTTACAGTAGGAAATTCTTTAGTTCAGATATCAAGTCCAAAGGTAAAGTCATTACCAGACTCTGATCCCACCCCTACTCCCACCTCCTCTGCCTTCTCTGCTCTGTCTGCAGGCTGACTTCCCTTACACGGTCACAAGGTGGCTGCCAGCAACACCTGTTCAAGCCTAGGTGGAGAGAGGAAATGTTTTTCCCCAAAATAGGAACAATAAATTCTTCCTTTCTTTCTGAAAGCACCCACTCAGGTCATCTGAAGTCAAACACCAGTTGGCTTGAGCCTGGGATTATGAACTGATCACTAGCCAAGAGGCATGAAGTGAGCCTGCTTGGCTTGGATACATCAGTATTTAAGCTGCATCTGGGAATAGGGTCAATTTCACATAAGAGGAAGAGAAGAAGGTGGGTGTGGTTGCTACGGAGACAACAGTATCTATGACTAGAGCACAGAAAAGGGCACTCAACCCTCCCATCCTTCCTTGGGAGAACTGGAAGAAGAGAGAGGTCAGTATGTGGACTGTAAGTTTTTTGAGAGAAGGACATATGTTTCATTCACCGTTGTTTATTTAGCTCTTATCTCAGTGCCTGGCACATAGTAAGTGCTCGGTAAATATTTGTTGACTAAGTAAACTCATCTAGAAAGAGACAGTACCTGAGCTTGAAGGTACAGATCATGAGATGAAGTAGAGGATGAATTTCAAGCAGAGTTAAAAGAATTTGCAACAGTAAAGAATCATACAATTGCATTATACATTTCAGTGAAGTTAAGAAGTTTAGAATCACAGGCACAAAAGTCCAAGGCAGGGCGAGCATGAGGATGATGTTAGAGAGTTAAGGAATGACCGTATTCTGCTGAGGAGCTTGGGTCATCTCTTACAGAGAATGGAAGACACTTGATAAATTTTAGACAAGAGAATTAAGTAATACCATGCACATTTGTCTAAATCATTCTGCAAAGATATGTAGAACATGAGAGAGACATGATAAGGTGAAATCAACAGTTAATTAGTTTTTGATGGGATGTGTAGGCAGAGAGAGGAGTCAAGGATGACCTTAGGTCATTATGTTGGGTGAGGAGACAGGGGGAGGTCACAAGGAAGAATAGATTTTAAGGGATTAATGATACTTTGTTTTGGATGGGTTCATGGGAGCCAGTGAAACTTTATAGGGGAGGTGTCTAGCTGTGGTCAGGTGTTTGCGTGTGAATCAGGGGAAAAGTTCGGTTAGGACATGCATATTCAGAATTGCCAATATTCAGGTGCCAGTTTGAACAATGCGAGAGAATGAAACCACCTGGGGAGTGTAGACTAGTTGGAACCGTGAGCCATGATGAGGCACTGAAAGGGTAGGGAGTGGGAAGAAAGCCCAAAGAAAGAGACAAAGAAAGTCAGGAAGGTGGAAGGAGGTCCAGGAGCATATGCTGTCTTGGATGACAAGAGAGTGGAGAGTTCGAAGATAGACTGAGAATTAATGATTGAGGCCATCAAGTGAAGCAGAGAGATAAAGGAAAATAAAAAGTGAAACGTGTTTATTGTATTTGCCAATCAGGATGGCAGTGGTGACCTTATGGTGAGATGCTTCTTAGATGGGATAAAATCAGAAGCTAGGTTTCAAGTGAATGATGAGGGAATAGAAAGTATGTAAATATACACAGAGAAGATATAGGAGAAGGGAAGAAGAGATGGTAACCTGAGGAGTTGGAGGAAACAAGAGAGGCATTTCAGAGATGGGGAAATCATAAGCATTGCTATGGACTCAAGGAGAGAGGCTCAAAGAGACTACAACATTAAAAGTGCAAGGGATTGGGGAGGGGATGTTGGCAATGACATGACTTCACAGTTCCAAAATGGCTGCTGTAACTCCAACCATCACATCCCTCACTTCTGTGTCCAAAAGCAGAAAGAGGAGGAGCAGTAAAGAGAGCATTCCTTGTGTCTCTTAATTTCTATCAAGGAGGAAAATTGCTTCCTCTCCCACACCGCCTCCTAAATGCCCTCCTAAACTATTGACTGGGAATCTAAAACATGCATTTCCTGACCTCCCTTTTAGCTGGGGTTCTGCATGTGATCTGGTTTCCATGAAGCAAGCTCTCTGGCACCAGACTTGGAGAAGTGAAGTGAATGAGTTGAAGTGGCTGTTCTAGATTTTCTGGCAAGCAAGATGGCAGTGTTTGGTTCTTTGGGACCAATTGTTTTGGAGGTGCTGGTGTCTAGTCTTTGGTGTCAGAAGTGGTGGCTGAGTGATGGTTGGGTGTCTAGAGGAATGCTTTGTCATTAGGTTTGGCTCCATGGTGAATGATCTTGGTCAACTGGTTTTCCCATATGTTCTTAAACTTCCTAGTGTGTGTGTGTGTGTGTGTGTGTGTGTGTGTGTGTGTGTGTTTGCATGAGGGCATGAACACCTGTTCTCGGTCATGTCTGACTCTTTGCAACTGCATGGACTGTAGCCTGGCAGGCTACTTTGTCCGTGGAATTTTCCAAGCAAGAATACTGGAGTGGGTTACCATTTCCTATTCCAGGGGATCTAAATTCCCTAATTCTCTGTAATAATTTCCTTCCTGCTTAAGCTAATTAGAGTGNGTCATGTCTGACTCTTTGCAACTGCATGGACTGTAGCCTGGCAGGCTACTTTGTCCGTGGAATTTTCCAAGCAAGAATACTGGAGTGGGTTACCATTTCCTATTCCAGGGGATCTAAATTCCCTAATTCTCTGTAATAATTTCCTTCCTGCTTAAGCTAATTAGAGTGGATTTTGTTGTTTGCAACAAAGAACCTGGAAGAACACACAAGGCCCGCTCCAGCTGTAAGAGGGACTGGAAAAGGGAATCCTTGGATTTTTTATGATCTTCTTGGAGAGCTGAAGGTTCCAGAAATGGCTGTTGTGTAGGGAACCAAAAGGATCTGCCGAAGATAAATGTGGACCTAAATAGTTTTTTTTTTTTAATTTTTATTTTTTAGTTTGTTTTGCTTTACAATACTATATTCGTTTTGCTATACATTGACATGAATCAGTCACGAATGTACATGAGCTCCCAGTCCCGACCCTCCCTCCC